>MU226035.1:3843608-3856211 GCA_018584345.1 Thuja plicata
TTTAATGCCACCAAGGGCACATCATGATGCACTGCAAAATTTAACGGGCTCCCTTGATTGAAAGGTGCAAAGGCAAAATTTCTAGCCATTGCAGGAGCTGAAACTTGAAGATTCAAAACAATATGAGTTGTACTTGAATCTTCCTCCTCTAGATCCCTGGTTAGAGATCTTCCTCTTCTTCTGTAATGCATAGCAAAAGGTCTCTTTTTTGATGAATCAGGAGGTGTAGACTGAACTCTCCTTGCATGGGACTCCCTTTGAGTTGACCTGCCTTTGTGACCTCTCCTCAAGGGCAACTCTAAAAATTCAGTGGGCTTTGAGCTCCTAGTTTCAATCTTTCTCATATACCTTAACAAGGCTGGCCTGAAACTTTGAAACCAGTGGAGTCGCCAGATATACTTGTCAGAACAACTTCTTAAAAGTTTGTATTATGTGACCTACATATCATAGATAACATAATGATCTGTAATGAACTTCTTGTACTGTCCCACCGGGCGTGCCCGAAATGTTATACATTGAATTTGCGCCTCTGATCTCAAGCTCTCTTAGTCTTGATAATCCAGTATAACAAGGGAGTCATCTCTAGGTTGTGGGACCTCTACTAACTGAGATGAGACCTCCAGATTCTAGGTTGGTTCCTCTTGGATAATCACCTTAGCTTGCTCTTAAACAGGAAAGTAAACTTGAGGGGAAAAGGGTTAGAAGGATTGCATGGAAAGGAAAATAACTAAAAGCAAACTACCTACCAGGTGATGCACCGAATTTGACATGAAAACATAACACACACAGGATAAAGCCCCGGGTCAATTAACTTGAATTGGAGGTAAAACACAAATCTCTTGTATAGGCATGCATAAATATTTCATAACAAGATCATGATTAAACCTGTTAAGGTGAAAGACTTTCACAGTTAACAGCTCAGACTAAGACACGAGTTACAACCTGCAAGAAAACATACTCTTCTACAAGTAGATGTTACAAATGGGACATGATTAAGAGGAAATAAAATCATTCACGGTTAACCCATCAACCATCTAAAACACATACAAACAAGAAGAAAAAAGACAAGGCTGACACAATTCAATAAATTGATTCCAAGAATTCAAACTCTACATATTATTTCTCACAGTGAGTTACAGACTCATGCACAAAAATATACCAAGGACAGAGAAAATGTCACAAAGCATGCCTTCCTGCATAATCAGAACTAGTTACAAATGAGTCCTCTTAGGCTATATATATGGCTTTCTGACCATCTTGGAATCCCTTAACGATGCAACAAGCTTCGGATGGTCCTGGAAAACCTAACCCTAAATTTTCAAGAGAGACAAAAGAAAGAGAGAGAAGCGGTGAAAATGACCAAGTCAAAAATATATTAACAAATATTTCTTGTTCTTCTCCTGATCTGGCGACTGTAATCCAATTTTGTAAATGGCAGCTGGTAACATTTATGTTGAATTTGGATAGCTGTGCTTGCCTGTTCACCTGCATTTCCTTTTACAATAATTGTCCCTCTTATCTTGAACAGTGCAGTGCCAAGTGTCTACTTTATTCATCGTTCAAGACTTCTTCTTCCTCTACAGGCTTCCTTCTCGGGTGTAGTCATCATTTTCCAAGTTTTCACTTCATCATCCGATGACCACTTGATGCTCTGCACCTGAATCTCCCTTTCTTTTTACTGATATTGAAACAAATCTATTTCAGATATCAGCAGACTGTTCTGTGCATAATCCTGCAATTTAGAACTCTCTGATCCACTTGGGAAATAATGCAAACTGAGAAAATTATCTTTCTTCTGCAAACTGAACAACCTGGGCTCTGAACATACGATGAATGCAAATGAATGCACCATCAACCTCTTTAATAAAATCTGCTCAAACAGTTCAATAGCTCTGTCTGCATTGCTGCTACATTTTTACTTCTGGGAAGATCCTTGTGAGTGAGCGACACATCCTTTTTATTTCTCATCGCACACTCGCCATCCTAATATTCCTTCTTTCATTTTATGCGTGGGTGAGAGATGCATTCTATTTCTGCTTAGTCGCCAACTCACAAGTTGACATCCCTTTATCTTCATTGCTTGGTGAGTGCGCGATGACCCCTTGCTTTCTTCTCATCGCAAGATCACGAGCCCCTGTTTGATTCATCAAATTTGATCAGCGACCGAGCGACACCTCTTTTCTTTTTGCTAATCACACACTCACAAGCCCTCCTTCTTTCTTTTGCATTGACTGGCGACAAGGCGACGGCTTATCCTTTAGCTCGTCACACACTCGCGAGCCCATCTCTGATTCTCCAAAACATCAGCGGGTGAGCGATGATTTGATCAGTTCCTTTGGTCACTCGGTCGCAGACCCATATCAACTTTGAAAACTGTTTGTGCGACTGAGCGACGAGTCCTTTGTTTAGCTTGTCGCCTACTCACGAGCTAGGAACCTGACCTGCGAAAGACATCATGACTATGTGATTATCATTGAAATACCGAACCCGCTCACTCGCGGACACACCAAGAATAGATAGAAACTGATCGTGATTGCGTGACATGCATTATTATAGCTCGTCGTGCACTCGCGCAACTTAAAGTCTTTGACATAACTTCATCGCAATTGCGCGATTAGACAAAAAGCATGACTTGAAAAGGGTTTTGACTATTTTTGGGCGGCAAACATAGAATTTGAATGATAAAGCCTGGGAAAGAGCTGCCAAGACCTAGAGTTTTTAGGGTTTAAGGGCTTAGATGGTCACATAGGGCAGACCAGGCCAAATTGCATAGGATGGAAAATTTGGGCAACAGTCACATGGTGGTAAAGTTTGGATGAGATGCAATTTGGGAAAATATATTCATAATCTATTTAAATGTGACTCATATTACTTGTTGTATTTAAAGCTAGCTTAGTAGGATTAATTATTGTAAAAGTTGGGTAAGTCCTAACTTGTTCAAAAGGGTAGTTATTCTAAGTAGTTACTTAAAGTAACAACTTTAGGTAGTAATCCTAAGTAGTTATAGGAAGTACTTAGGAAGTTATCCTAAGTAGTTACATGAGGTGATTAGGAGGTTACTCTAAGTGGTTACACCACTCATGTCTATATATATGATGTAAATCATTGTAATAGGGGACTTTTTCATGGAGGGAAACTATAGAGAATTTTCAAAAGGGACTTTTGGATTTGCACTATGTACAAAATTGTCTTTGAACTTGTATATATTCAAAGAATTAATGAAGAATGCATTTAGTCGTATGTCTAGATGTGATTTTTGTTGGTTTGTGGTGAGTGATCAGGCAAGTACTGTACACTTTTCTACAATTTGTTGGGTTCTTAATTTTTTTTGGCTAACTCATCAAACATTTTTTGGGCTGACTTGTCAACCATTTCCCCAGGTTGACTCATCAAGCATTTCCCTAGGTTGACCCATCAAGCCAGTTTTAGGGTTAGGGTTTTTCTATAAGAAAAATGGTGTTAGGGTTATGGCTGGTTAGAGTGAAGAAGTATTGTAACATTTGCAGTGGTATTGAGCTGCAAGAGATCGATGTTTGTAATCGGTTGAAATTACTGGATAATAATATTGGACTCTCTTTTTGGTGAACGTAGCCCAAGATTGGGTGAACCATGTTAAATTTGTGTCTTCTTGTTCTACTTATGTGTGATTTATTCCTTTGCATTATTGGTTGTATTTGCATGTAACTGTTAGATTTAAGTCTACTGATCCTAACAAGTGGTATCAGAGATGGTTGTACTCAGTTATCCTCTGCAGAAAGGTCTCACATTTGAGAGGGATTAATGGAAGACAAAGGTAACTTGAAGGTTAAGAAGTTTAATAGGCAGAACTTTTAGTTATGGAAAATGCAGATGGAAGACAATCTCTATCATAAGGATTTATGGCGGTCATTGGGAGGAATTAACAAGAAAGTCACAACTATCTCTCAAGAGGATTGGGATATTTTGAATAGAAATGCACTTGGGAGTATTTGTTTATGACTGGCACAATCAGTGGTATTTAATATTACAAAAGTGAAGATAATTGAAGATTTGATGGAAACCCTAGCAAAGTTATATGAAAAGCCTTCTGCTTCCAATATGTTATTTCTTATGAAGTATTTATTTAATATAAAATTAGTAGAAGGTGGGTGATTTGTTGATCACCTAAATGATTTTAATATAGTTACCAGTTAATTATCTTCTATTTATGTCAATTTGGATGAAGAAATTAGGTCTCTTTTGATTATGTGTTCTTTGCCTGAAAGTTGGAATGGCTTGGTAATGGTTTTTAGTAACTTTCCAGTTCAAATACCTTAAAATTTGATTGATGCTGTTGGTTTTTTTCTAAGTGAGTAAATTTTTAGGAAAAGATCAGGTGGATCCACATCAAGTAGTGTTTTGAATGCAGAAAGTAGAGGTAGATCAAAGGAGAGGGGAAGCAATTCTGGAAGTCATGGGAAATCACAAGGAAAATCAAAGGGCAAGAGGTCTCAATCCAGAGGACCAAACGATTTTTGGTACTGTGGGAAACCAAGTCATAGGAAGAAAGATTGTTGGTTTTGGAAGAATAAAGAAGGAGACAAACAAGAAGGCAATAAGGAAGCAAATGTGGTAAGTAATAAATTTGAAGAGGATGTTTTTCTTCTTTCCCTTGAAAATACTGATGATTCATGGGTTCTAGATTCAGGGGCCTCATTTCATGCTACGCCCCATAGAATTTATTTTCTTTATTATGTCCAAGGGGATTTTTGGCTAGTTTATTGGGAGATAATGAACCCTGTCAAATTGTTGGGAATGGAAGAATTAAGATTAAGTTGTAGGATGCGAATCATTGGCTACTATAAGAGGTAAGGCACGTTCCAAGGTTAAGCAGGAATTTAATTTCAGCAGGGCAACTAGGTGATGAAGGTTGAACAGTTACTTTATATGAAAAAATTTAGAAGGTTTGAAAAGGTTACTTAGTAGTAGAAAAAGGTGTGAAAGTAGGCACATTATATCTTTGTATATATCATATTGTTCCTTCTACTTTAATTGTTATAGAGAAAAGTAAATGTTCAGGAATAGTTGTTGCAATTGAGCAGGTAGAACATGAAACAGTCGTTGTGGATTCTAAAACAACACTATGGAACAACAGACTTAGGCACATGAGTGAACAAGGTATGAAATTACTTTTTTCAAAGAAATTTTTATCAGGTTTGCAAAGTGTCAATATGGATTTCTGTTAAAGTTGTGTGTATGGAAAACAAAAGAGAGTTAGTTTTCTAAAGGTTGAGAAAGAAAATAAATATGAGAAATTAGAGCTTGTGCATACAGATGTATGGGGACCATCTCAGGTATATTACCTTGGTGGCTCTTTGTATTATGTTACACTCGTTGATGATGCAACTAGGAAAGTATGGATTTATTTCCTTGGGCAAAAATATGATGTATTTGAAACTTTTAAAAAATAGAAAAGCTTATTTGAGAATGAGATTGGTAAAAGACTAAAATCTCTCAGATCTTATAATGGTGGTGAGTATTGTAGAAACTAATTTGAAGATTATTTTTCCCCTAATGGTATTCGTAGGAAGAAAACATTTCCAAGGACTCCACAAGAAAATGGAGTGGTTGAATGCATGAATACGACAATAATGGAGTGTGCAAGGACTATGAGCTTACATGTTGGGATGCCCTTAAACATGTGGCAAGAGGATGTAAAAATTATTGTTTATTTAATTAATATAGGTCCCTCTACTCTTTTTGGTTATGGCATTCCAAATGAAGCATGGACAGGTAAGAACGTGAGTTAATCTTTTCTCAGAACCTTCGGTTGTGAAGCATTTGCACATATAGATTCTAAAAATAGAACCAAGCTAGAAGCTAAAACAAAGAAATGTGTATTTTTTGGATATGGAATTGATGAATTAGGCTATAGACTTTTGTATATAGAGAATCATAAAATTGTGAGAAGTGGGGATGTCATATTCAATGAGAAAGTGTTGTACAAAGACCAGTTGCGGAAACATGAGAAGAAAGAAAATGATTATGTAACTTGTTGGATGATACTCCTAAAGATGATTTTTCAGTGGTTCCTCATGATCCACAATAAAAAGACAAAAAAATACCACAAACTCGAGTGAATGTTAAATGATCTTCAAGGATAAGTAGACCTCCTGACAAGTTTTCTCCCTCTCTGTATTCTATTTTATTGACTGATGCTCATGAACCAGAATTTTATGATGAAGTTATGCAGCTGGATACCAAGGATCAGTGGGAGGAATGAATGATAGAAGAAATGGACTCCTTGTTGAAAAATCAGACTTGGGAATTATGCAAGTTTCCTCCAGGTAAAAAGGTTTTATAGAAAAATGGGTTTATAGGCTGAAAGAGGAGGATGGAGGTAAGAAAATATTTAAATCCAGGTTAGTTGTAAATGGATTTGCATAGAAAAATGACATTTATTTTGATGAGATATTTTCTCTACTTGTAAAAATGAATTCTATTAATATTTTTTTAAGTATTGTGGCTACCGAAGATTTGCATTTGGAAAAACTAGATGTGAAAATTGTCTTTCTCCACGGTGATTTGGAGGAGGAGATATATATGGAACAACCCTAAGGATTTGAGGTCACGAGTAAGCCATGAAACCAAATACCATGGGTCATTTTGACCCATGAAATTTGGTGTAAAAAAAATTTTAGCATCTGATATCAGATAAAAGATAATATCAGATCCAAGGAGCTCAAATTTTGCACATTTATTTGCATTTTCAAATCCAAGTATGTGTTTAATTTATTTTTATTACATTTATTTGGATTATTGAGTTTCGTTTTTAATTTTTTGGTTAAAAATAGGTTTTTTTATTTGAATTTTTTTCTAATGCTTAAACTTTGATTCATTTGTATGAATTTATAATTTAATCAGGTATGGAAAATAATACTAATAATCCTGAGCCTTGAAACCCATCCTCTCAAAACCCTCAGCCTGGAGATCCTCTAGTTATAAACCCTTGGCCATTAGAAGATCTTATAGCCAATAATTTGAATCAGTTGAGGGGTATTAGAAATGTGTATAATAGGATCCTTAGATTAGCCCCAATGTTTACCATAGTATATTCTATTATACAACTAATGAAGACCCTCACCAGGTAGCATAATGTTATAGCTCGATGGCGAGACGTCATGCATGTCCAGTTTGATGATGGGTTGGATTATCACGAGATGAAGGACCTTGGAATTTTTGGCAAGTGGCCTGATGAGAATAACATAGAGGTTGTCCTTTATGGAAACACTACTTATTGGCATGGTCTCTTGGTGTACATTTCAATTTTGGAGATTATGTTTGGAAAAATGACTAAGTCCAGGAAGTAGTTGATAGAGTACAGTTGTATATTTTTTCCTGGCAAGAATAATATATAACGAACTAAGTCATGCGAGCTTAGAGGAGATTACTATGGGATTTAGTATACCTTCAAGTAAGGTCTCTTGTATCTAGGAGTTGACTAGAGAGAGTTACAACTAGTTGAAGTTACACAAAGACAGTGCAACAATATAACAGGGTAGATGAGTGATCGCGATGTTTAAGGGAGTATAATTTGGAATCTAGAATTTCTACTTTGGAGTTAGTTTGGTTCCTACCCTAATTTTTTTGATGTATGATTTTTGATTATGTATTTCTACTTGATTAAATGTTGGACACATTTTGTGACGCAAATGGGAGTCGACTGGAAGAGTCTTTGAGATCGATTATATATGAGTAGATGTTTTGAGATGCGGAGTTGTGTGTGGAATACATAGATGCATTGTGACATCAGAATCAAATAGATAATGTTGTGAGCTATAACTGGGACTACTTGAGCATAGCAAATGCTTGTACAGTTCATATTTTGATAAAACATTGTGATTGATAGTTTTGCATTGTAAGAGAAGTGAGCTCATTATATACCCCTAACAAGGTTTCTATCCTTTGACAGGGATATGTACTAAATGTAATATTCAGCTCCTAATAGGGCTAGGTCTACTAATAAGGACACTATACTCTTAGTAAATCATTTGTGGGTATCATTCCCATCAGGGTTTTCCCTTGGCCAGGGTTTTCTCCTTAACAAATCATGGTGTTATGAGTAATCTACTTTATGTGTGTGTTCTTCTTACTTCAATTATTGCTTGGTTAAGTTTGAATTTGTTAATTTTTATAATAAAGTGTTGTAATACTGATTCACCCCNTTCCCCCCCCCCCCCCCCCCTCCTCTCTCAGTATTACTTAATCCTAACAATTGGTATCAAATCTTGTGGTCCTTGGAGACAAAGCTTAACAACTTGAGGGAGATTCAGATGGATTCAAGTAGTTTGGAAGAAAACTTTGAGGCAGCACTTGAAGACCTTGATAAGGAAAAAGATGATAATGTTGAATTGAAATTCAAACTAAGAAGAGCCGAGGGTTTCATTAAGAAGATTAAGGAATAGCTTGAACTTTCCAGAAACCAAAGGCAAGATCTTATCCAGAAAAGATACAGGAGGAATCTGATAAGATTAAATAGATTGAAAAAGAAAAGGAAGTATTGAAACATGAATGCAAAGTTACTACTATTCAGATGGAGATAGAAATTCAACAAGAGAAAGATGAAAAGACAAAACTTGAAGAGATCTTGAAGAATGAAAATGTATATACAGGAAAGATGCAGTTTGAACTTGATGATTACAAAATCAAGTATCAGGAAATAGATAAATATAATCACATCATTAAGGGAAAACTTGTTGAAGCAAAGAATCACATTGAAAAACTTCATGCGAGCAGTGAAAAGATTGATGAATAGAGGGAAAGACAAAATCCTAAAGGTGACATGACGGAAGTTGGCTTTGATAAAGAAGAATGCTCAAAATCTCAAGAAATACAGTCTGAAGGCAAATCAGTTGAGACACCTAAGCGACAGGAAGATCCTATACAAAAAGAGGAACCTAGAGAGCAGATCAGACCTTTCAGAGGAAGATTCTTTGGATGTAGAAAAATTAGTCACATGAAGAGGGATTGCAAAGCTAATACTCCTTATAAGCCCTTTCTAGTTATTGTTTCAATTGCTACTAATATGGGCACAAGAAGACATAATGTAGAAAACTTGATCAATCCTCCACAAAACAAGATTACATTAGAGAAGAAACAAGAACTAACATTATATGTTATAAATACAAAAACTTTGGGCACATCGCAAGGAATTACAGGTTACAGGTTAATCAAGGACATATAACAAAGTTTTATGGGTAAATTGGAGATGTAAGGAATAGACAACCACCACCTTTTGTTATGAAGAAAAATGTTGGTGATGTTGGTAAGATCTTGGCAGATTACAACAATGAGTTTGATTAAAGTTTTAAGAATAAAGGAGACAAGGACAGTGGTACAATATGGAAATTGAAGGAATATAGTGAGACTAAGGTTCAGGGAGAATCAATAGATGCTATTGAACCCTCACATGATGTTGCTACTTCAGCCTAAATGGCCAAGCATGGCCTTAGGGGGAGCTTTGTTGAAATACAACCTAAATCTATCCAGCCCCTGTTTGTGCAGAATAAGTTGATGCAATCTTATGGACAATAAATCTGATTTATTTAGTCTCTATCTGAGATCGCTAGATTATACACACTATATTGGATGATCACCAAAAAGATGGATTACTGGACCATTGTAGACTTATAAGTTCATTGGGAAATGTGTCAATTTGTGCATGGCAAAGTATAAGTTCACTTCTTGCGGTGTCTGATGCAGGAGAATCTTAGGATCTTGGCAAACTTGGATCAACCAAAAATATTTCCTTTAGTTTTTTGTTGTTCTAATCCAATTGGGCAGTTTTGGTGTTTTTAGTGGCGGTCAATCTATGCTTCCTATTTTTTGTTGCGGATGTGACAATATGTTATTGGCTTCATCCTGGAGCTTATCCTATGATTGCATCTCATTTGGTTTCAACACATGTAAGTTATGGTAAATTCTTCATGTATCTATCATGTTCTTCATATTTCTAATTAGTGGTTGGGTTATTCGATCATTTCCCAATCTTTCAATTGGTTCTTTCGAGTGTGATCATGTCAATTCATTATTAAGTTAGAGGCCAACTTTTTTATATGATCACTTCACTTAAATATTTCATTGGAGGTTGTTCTTTAATATTTGGGTCCTGACCTATTTGGGGTGTAATGTATTTACTCATTTCTTGGAGAATGTAATCTTTTCAAGGTCAATCGATGATTGTAATTTCTTTATAAGCTTATGGACTTGTTCCTAAGGAGTAGGATGAACTCATAAGATTATTTGGCATAGCTTGGGTAGGATTTGGAAGGTTTTGAGTGTAATCAAGCTTGTGTGCTTGGAATGTATGACTGACATGTGAGACAGCATGTTGCAGACCTGTTGTAAATGATTTTCGATGATAATAAAAGGTTGAATCTCTTTTTTTTACCTATTTTGTCTTATTTTCTTCCATTGTGTATGTTTGCTGCAAGGGTTGGACTGATCTCCTTGAGCTTTCTCCATCCTTGATTGCGTAGAAACCCCAGAACCACCTACACCAACAATAATCAGATGAGACGAAAAGCAGGGCCCAACCACCATTTAAGTAGCACCCAAAAACAAGCCAACATAGGATTCAATGACAGCCACACGAGTTGGAGAACCTAGTAGTAAGCAATCCTAGGCTTCAACAGAACCCACATGAGTCCCAAACCTAGGATTGAAAGACCTTATATTTCCTTAGTAGCATAGTTGGACCACGTAATTTCAAACTATTAAGGTGAGAGGTGGCAGTAGTTGTTGACGGTATTGTTAAGGGAATTATGTTAGATGAAGGATGTTGTAAGGTATCCAATGGACCTCTATTTTTAATCACATGAATAAGATCATAAATTGGACATCTTTTTTCTTTAGCTCAATCTTCACAAATTTGTATAGCTCCTTCAAAATCATTTGGTTTGATTTGAATAATTTTATTATTTGACTAAAAGAGGGGTAAAAAATTATTCAAACACAAGAAATTTACAAAAAGAGAAGAGTATCTTGTTGGCAAGTGAAAAATTTTGTGTAATGTGATTCACTTTTTGGTTTTCATTTATTGCAACACATCTGGGTTACAGATCGATTCCTATAAAGATAAGTTTTGCTGATTCAGAAATCGACTAAGTATAGAAGTAGAGATACAGAAGTATTTTAGATATCGAAGATCAAGATCACTGAATTAGGGCAAGAAAGCTTAGAGGAAGATAGTTTGGAGTATGTGTGACATCCACCTAAGATAGATTTGGTTTTGGTAATGTTTATGGTAAGTTAGAAAGAATTGAAGACAGACAGACTACAGCAGAACAACGATACATAGCAGTTGGATAGTAGCAAAGATTGAGAGAGTATGACATGGAAGTCAAGCAATCGAAGTTGGATTATGGTTGTTGATAACCTACACTTTCACTATGTAAGAGTGTCGACTATACATTTCTTATTTTCCTTACTAAATGTATTTGTATTGAGAGTCGACTTTGTAGCATTTGTAATATTTATACTAGGAGCCGACTTTGTAAAGTTGTGAGATATATGGGTATGTGCAAGATCATGGGGGGGCAAAAAGTGGCGATGTGAAAAAATCCACTTTTCACTCATCCAAAAGTGCATGAAAGCATTTGTTGACTTTTTAGTAGGCCTGGGTGTCAGTACACCTGGGTAAACCTGACACCAAAGCACAAGCTTAATTGGGTACATGATTTTTTTAGGTACCTGAAAATATCGGGTACCCAATTTTTTTGGGTACACAAAACCTGTGGCATAAATCAAAACCCGCGAGCCACTTTCCTCATTTCTCTCATCATTTTAGGTTTGGAAAATAGCTCTAAATATCCTATACACAATTTTTTTGGGTACCTGATTGCTCCAACAACAAATTCAACTCCACAGTTTATCCGGTAAGTAAATTCTTGCTATATCTTGATTATTATTTTTCATTTTCATGTTAAATATAGTTTTTTTGGTTAAAATGGGGTTTTGTATTGATTTTTTTAATAATATGTGAAATCGGTTTGAAATTTATATTTGTATATTTTTTAATCAAGCATGACTGACAACAATGAAGATAATAACCCTCCCCTGACAAATAATGATCCCCAAAACAATCCATAACCACTTCAAAACCCTCAATCTTTAGAGGATTTGATACAAGAGAATTTGAACACTATACGAGGCTTCAAAAATACGTATCAGAATATACCTATGTTAGCTCCTATGCTTGCCACCCTAAATACCATTGTTGAAAACATTGACACCCTTACATAGAAACATAATGCTGCTCTTCATTGGCATGATGATATGCACACCCAATTTGATGACGGGCTTGACCATGATGGGGTTGCGGCCCTTAATATAACTAAGGAAGATATAGCCTCCCTTTTTTTTAATCCTAAAACCAGATTAAAATTTGACCCCAAAAAGCCCAAATTATCAATAAAATGATGCACAAATGAAGCAATGCGCACACACTTTTGGGATCCCTGGTGGATGGTTTTTGATAAACCACCCCATAGAAATTTGGAGCTCCCTTTCTATTTCATAAAAAAATTGTATGCTAAGTTTGTGCTTGGTCACAATGTTAATTATTGGAGCATGAGGCCCAACATG
>MU226035.1:3882749-3895871 GCA_018584345.1 Thuja plicata
GTTGAAAGGGGTCATGGGATCTTCCTAGGGGTTGTAGTACGTGAAAAGGCATACTAGGACCCCCAGGAAGACCCCATGACTCCTTTCGACCCATTTGAATGCTCAAGCATGTCCTAAGGGGTCATATGACCCCTTGGGACACACTTGAGCATTCAAATGGGTCAAAAAGGGTCGTGGGTTCTTCCTAGGGGTCCTAATGCGTGATAAGGTGTACTAGAACCCCCAAGAAGACCCCATGACCCTTTTTGACCCATTTGAATGTTCAAATGTGTCCTAAGGGGTTGTACAACCCTTAGGACACATTTGAGCATTCAAATGTGTCAAAAGGGGTCATGGAATCTTCCTAGGGGTCCTAATGCATGATAAGGCATACTAGGACCCCCAAGAAGACCCCATGACCCCTTTTGACCCATTTGAATGCTCAAGTGTATCATAAGGGGAGATTAGAATGGATTTGGTCAGTTTGCAAGAAAACTTTGATGCTGCACTTGAAGACCTTGACAAAGCAAAAGCATAAAATGGATATTTGAGATTCAACATACGAAGAGCGGAGAAATTTATAAAGGAACTCAAGGAATAACTTGAGATTTCTAGAATGCAAATACAAGATCTTATGGTTCAGATAAACGAGGATTCAGATGAAGACAATTCAGATCAATTAAGGCAACTAAAAGAAGAGAATGAAACTTTGAAATTTGAGAATGAGACTACGACTATAGAAATACAGATATAGAAGGATTCTAAGAAGAAAGTTGAAGAAGCTTTAAACAGTGCATTAGATCAAATGAAGAATGAGGCTAACAACTACAAGAACAAGTATCTAGAAATGGAGAGATACAATCAGATTATAAAAGGTGAACTTGTTGAAGCAAATAAACGCATTGAGAAACTTCACACTAGCAGTGATTTGATTGATGAACATAGAGACAAACAGAAACCTAAAGGTGATATTACTAGTATTGGCTTTAATGAAGCTGAATGTTCAAAGAATCAGGTAGAGAAATCCAATGAGAAGATTGATGCTGAGAAACCTTCTATTGAAGAACATAGAGAGCGGATCAGACCCTTCAGAGGTAGATGCTTTGGTTGCAACAAATTTGGACACATGAAGAGAGACTGTAGAGGTAATGCCCCTTTTAGAATTTTTTTTGGTTATTGTTTTAATTGTAATGGATATGGGCACAAGAAAGAAGAATGTAGAAAACCTAATCATTCTTGATATAGACAAGACAATGGAAGAGAATATACAGTGAAACCTACATGCTACAAATGTAATAACATTGGACACATTGCGAAGTACTGTAAGTTGCAAGTTAATCAGGAAAGAAGACCTCCTATATGTTACAAATGCAATAATCTAGGACATATAGAGAATTTTTGCAGGTATAATGGATCGGACAACAGAAGAGTACCACCTCCTATGAATTCATAGAAGAGTGGAAATGATATTGATAAGAGTGTTGTAGATTTGAAGAATGATTTTGAAAGTTGTTTTAAGAAATCAGAAGATAACAACAGTGGTAAGATATGGAAGATCAAAGAAACAAGTGAGACATCAGTTCAGGGAGAGTCAGTAGACGCTACTGGATCTTCGTCTGATGGTAGTAAAATAGAATTGACCTAAATGGCCGATCATGGCCTTAGGGGGAGCATTGGATACAGACATCAAAATATATGGATTGCCACAAAAATTTTGTATTGAGCTCAAGCGAGCTTAGGTATGAACTTGGCTGACATCATGAAATATACATCTAACAGCGCAACATTAGCCAACACATATATTTTGTTCGCGAGATCTAACAGCCGACTAGATAGTATTGAGTAAAGTGAAATTTATGACTTAAACTTGTATAAAGCACCATTCGATGACCTATCTCTTTACCATTTGACGAAGAGAGAGCTAAGGAGATCAAAGAGAAGAAAGATTCAGTCTATTCTATAATTGTCGCGCGTGATCGATTGAACCAAAAACCTGGAATTCAGTGGAAGAAAGGTATTTACATCATCTAGCTATGGATGCACATGTTATTTTTGATGTTGTAGATTGACCTAGGTACAAATTTAAGAAACATCTGTTCAAGTCATGTGAAGAGGATCCCGAAGGAGCATTTTCTCAAACCCCTTATGGCATATTACACATAGAAGATATTAGGGCTTACATACATTGTAAGTATGATATAATGGTAATTGATGAGATATCAACTGAGATGGAGTATATGACTGATAATGGAATCATGAAAGAAGAATACAAACACATTGATCAATTGATCATAATGAAAATTCAGGACTTATGCGAATTTGATGAAGATGAATGGTTCAAGATATTGTTGAGAAGAGTACATGATCAGTTCATTTGGATAGGTGATCAGTCTGTGAAGATTTGTAGTGACCTAATTCATAAAATAACTAGACTGGACAACACCTGAATTATTCCTATTGCAGAAAAAATGTAAAGAAAGAATTTGAAACCCTAACTCACTCTAAATGGGACAGGCGGGCAATGACTGTAAATGACATCTTTCAGCAAGATGTGAGACTAATTGCTATGATACTTGGATATAAATTCTACTACATTAGTAGACCTAACTCAGTATCTGCAAGAGTAATCATGATGGCATGGAGAATGGTGAAGGAAAATGTGAAATATAACCTATGTGAAGTAGTGGCACAATAATTTATTGAAAATGTGAAACTAGTGAAGAAAGACAGAACTAAGACCTTCAGATTTGGCTCACTATTGATGCATATGTTTATACACATCAAGCAAAAATTTATTGGCTTGCACCCTAGTGGTTGGAAATCAGGGATACCTACCGGTATTCTAATTTCACAGAGTTACAAAGGAAAGAATAGTACATGGGTTGATGGGGAATTGTTTTGTATGATCAAGATCCTTCAGAGACAAATGAAAACCAGGTACACGATACATGAGGACATTGTTGAAAAATACAAGTATACAATTTGTTTCATGGTTGAAACTGATTGTGTATGTTTTGAAGCAGTCACACCTAGAAAGAAATGGTGTTATCCCATGGATTATGAAGTAAGTTCAGAGGTACTTACCATGCAAGTAGAACATGTTCTTGCATCAGAAGTTAATATATCAAAGGAAAGATGGGGAACATATGAGGAGAAATCAGCTAAGGTGAGAGAGCAACAAACTAGAGGTCTAAGGAAAAGAAAGATTAAAAACCTCATGCATGAATGTGGTGTAAAAGCAGGATTGATAGAAGAAGAACTGAAAGAAGTGAAAAAGAAAATGATAGAAAGATCTCTTGGAATGGAAAGTGAAAGTACTACAGCCCTTCCCACTCCTGAGGTAGTAATGGTAGATAGTCCACCTCCTCAGTCATAGCAAACATCACAAACCGAGAACATTACTCCTAGAGTAAACACCAGATCGAGCAAGCAGACATCACCTAAAGAACATGGCACAGTGAGAGAAGAGAAGAAAATTGAGAAGCACATATGGAAGCCTGATAGGAAGATGATAAAGAAGAGAGCAATAGAACAAGGTAAACTAGTCACAATTGGTAGATACTATGATAGGTATGGATATTCAAACAAACTTAAGATTGAAGAAATTGTGATTGATCATTTACTTACTTTCAAAAAGACTCTATTAGAAATTGAAGGAAGTATACCTAAATACTTGTATGGGAGATTGGAGACAAGAAAACACTTAGCACAGATTAAGGATGATACAATTAGGAAATAGGAAATTGATAACATGTTGCATGTAATATCCTTACAAGAAAGAGAAAGAATATTCAAGGAATTGAAACCTTTGCTAAGGACCAAGTTAAGATTGTTGAAAATCATGGCGAGGAAGTATAATAAATTCATTGAGGAAACTTAGAAGGCACTAGAGAAAATATTGATGAACACTACTTCTGACAAGCCTCCACCTCCCAAGACCACTTTGCCTACACAATTAGGATTGGGAGAAAGATCAAAAACAACTGAGACAAATGTTGAGAAAAGCAAAGTAGATCCACAACTAGATTTCTATGTCTCTGGTGTGTCGATGACTCTTGACACATCACAAGATGAAAATGATCCATTTGCAGGGAATGTGGACAACACTATAGAATATGAAGCAGAATAGAAAGAGGAAGTAGAGAAGAAAAAGAAGAAGAATAGAAGACTGAATAGAAAGAGGGTGAACAGAAAGAGGTAAACACATCTTATATCTCATTGTTGGTAAGCAGTGATGTTAATGTTTATAGCATGAATAAAGATGAGTTGGTTAAATTGGAATTTATTGCACTAAACAAACTTAAGGAAAGATCAGAACAGAAAGGTGACAAAAATGCTAAAGTGATTACAAGAGCAATTGATACTGTGAACAAATTGCTTCGAGTACCTATTGTTTTCCAACACAAAGATGACATTGAAAATCTGAGACTAACACTTGATGAATTTGATGGACATTACAAGAATTTGATAAAGATTGCAGAGGAGAAGGCAGAGAAGAAGCTATCATAAGTTTGCAATTCAATCACATGGGACTTAGGCATTGTGAAAACTTGTTTGACAAATGCAAAGAGCTACATTGGACATGGAAGAAAACTGTTTAGTTACTGCATGAATCCTACTATGAATGTTCAGAATGTTGAAGACATTATTTCCAAAGAGAGGGCAACTCTGAACAGTATGATGGAGAGTTGTGAAGCATCTTCACAATCTGTAACAGATTTAGACAAGGAAGTCACAAGAATTTTGGCAAAACTCAGTGTATTGGATAATGAGAAAGGGAGAGTATTGACAAGATTTAATTTTATAAAGAGTTTAATCACTCCTAAGCTATCCATACTTGAGGTTCATCTATCAGACTTGGAGAAAGTGACAGATTCATTGACTAAATCTATGCCCACAGAATTGAAAGAAGTTAAGACCACATCATTTGCATTGAATGGTATAATTCATATTAGTCAAATATTGTTCAAATCATGGAGTACAGAAGTGAAGATCATGGAACATTCCTTTCAAGATATTTTGAAACTGGTGAGCAAGCACTAAATCCTATTATTTTGTATGCACCTTTTTCATTATTGTCAAAGGGGGAGAAGAGAGAAGAAAAAAATCTAGGAGAAGAGAAGAAAATGGGAGAAGGGACAAGAAGAGGAAGGAGAGAAAATAGAGGAGATAGTTTTTTTTGGAACGCTTATTCATTTTTTTAAGTGTTGCCATCAATGCCAAAGGGAGATATTGTTGGAAAGTGATCAATTTTGTGTAATTTGATTCTCTTTTTGGTTGTCATTTATGGAAACACATCTGGGTTACAGATCGATTCCTATAAAGATAAGTTTTTTCTGATTCAGAAATAGACTAAGTATAGAAGCAGAGATACAGAAGCATTTTGGATATTGAAGATCAAGATTGATGAATTAGGGAAAGCAAGATTAGAGGAAGACAATATGGGGTATGTGTGACCTCCACCTAAGATTGATTTGGTTTTGGTAATACCTACGGTGAGTTAGAAAGAATTGAAGACAGACAGACTACAGCAGAATAGTGATACAGAGCAGTTGGACAGTAGCAAAGATTGAGAGAGTATGACATGGACTCTAGGCAATCGGAGTTGGATTATGGTTTTTGATAACCTACACTTTGATTATGTAAGAGGGTCGACTATACATTTATTATTTGCCTTACTAAATGTATTTGTACTGAGAGCCGACTTTGTAATATTTGTAATATTTATACTTGGAGCCAACTTTGTAAAGTTTTGAGATATATACATAAGATGTTTTTGATAAAGATAAATGATGATTGGATGAATGTGTTGAGAGAATAGCAGAGAAGAGAATGACAGAGACCATTGATGAACTATAAAGGAACTATATAAGCACTAGTGATGCTTTTTTTGTTCATGACTGAGAACACTTTGTAAACAGAATTACTTTGTAAGAGTTGTAAGCTCAGTTGGCCCCTAACAGGGTGTTGTGAACCTTTAACAGGGTTGTAATTCCTTTAACAAGGAAATGTACTATGTAATATTCAGCTCCTAATAGGTCTAGGTCTCCTAACAGGGACATTATACTTTAGTACATGCTTGTGGGTACATCCCCACCGGGGTTTTCCCTTGCCCAGGGTTTCCTCAAAAACAAAATATGGTGTTATGAGTATTGTGTCATTTTCTTACATTCTTTTCTTTACTTCAAGTTTATGGTTAATGTTTAAATGGTTGAAGAATTTAATTAAGTGCTATAATACTGATTCACCCCCCCCTCTCAGTATTATCCAATCCTAACATAGAGAGCACTACAAAACCTTGTCATGGTCCACTAATTGATCTAACACGTCAGACATATCAAGAGGCAATTGTCTCTTATCTACAATATGTCAATCGTGAATATAATCTGTCAATTTAGCCAAACCACCAGCAACACCATTCCACTCTTGAGGAATGTGAGTAAAAGTAACATATTCCAAGGAGATACATAAATGGAATCTTGTCAAATAACCAAAGCTAACTGCCAATTAACAGACTCAAGTTTTTGGTGAGTTAATAGAGACACCACCACCTATGAGTCAAACTAACAAATAACTCTATGCTATCCAAGAGCACAATAATGTTGAACAACATATAAAATAGCAAGAGCCTCCATTAAATTGATGGTATGAAAATCCTTATAAATAGAAAAAATAAACTAAATATCACTAGAACTATCTCTACCAACTCCTCCAATTCCTACATGACCAAGATTCTCCCAAGATGAGTCATTGGTGTTAATTCTAAAAAATCCATGAGGAGGGAGATTCTAACGACCTTCCCGATTAAGCCTCTGCAAAGGTTGTCTACCTCTACTTTTTCTTACCTAGCCATCACTCCTCAGAGCACCTCCTTGAAGAGGGAAGTCCAAATGATTTCAAATAACAACATCCCCAAGATCCATGCCTCCAGTCATTTCACACTTAGCTAAAATAGTCTCACAAAGAGAATGGATAATTTTCCACCATAAGTGAATAGAAATCATCCTAGCATCCTAAAAAATCCTTTGATTCCTCTCCATCCAAACATGCCAAATGATGAAAGAAGGACCAAGAGCCCACGCAACCTGAAGAAAACTGGTTTTGGTAGGGGAATTGCCCCAATGGACCCAAAACTCATACAAAGAGGAGACATGCCAACAAGTCTGACACCAAACAACCCACCACAAATGCCAAATCTCCTTGGCAAAGGAGCACTGGAAGAAAAGATGAGAAACAGACTCCTCACTGTTACAACACAAGACACACATTAAGGGGACATGAAAGCCATGCTTGCATAGATTATCCTAGGTATGACAATGGTTTTGAACCACTAGCCACATGAAAAAGTTACACTTGAGCCAAGAAAATTTACTCCAAACCTGCTTCCATCAAGTCACCTCAACACCTCCAAACAATTGTCTATTAAGCTTCGAGTACCCTATAGAGACATGATATTTACAAGATAAATCACAACCCCAAGCCAAGACATCTGGTCCTACCAAGGAATCGACATATATTCATAGTTATATTTTTCGCTAATAATAAAAAAAAAATTAATATTAAATGTTTAAAATTTCACAAATACTATTAGTAGAAAAATAAATTATTATTTCTTTTTCTTTGATGTATTTTATAATTTTCAATTATTTTAAAATATTTTATATTTAAATAAAAGTATAAAAAAAAATTAAACCTATATATTCTAATTAAAACTAATTAGACAGATATTCTATTGAACTAATTATAGGAAAAACATAAATCATTGGTGTTCCTTTATCATCCTCATCTTGAAAGGTGCATTCTTTGCAAAGATGCCATGTGATCAAAGACCCTTGGCATATCATCCACTTATTTAGTTTCCTTTCTACATGGTTAGAAGTTTGTAACTCAAAGAATCTCTTAGCATTCCTTCTTTACTTTTTATTTTTCAATGATAGATCTGATCATTCAAGTTGTAATTCATTCCTTCTCTACTTTTTTTTTTCAAAGATAGATCTTATCATTCAAGTTGTAGTTCATTCCTTCTCTACTTTTATTGTTTCAAAGATAGATCTTATCATTCTTGAATCGTAGTTTATGATCATTTCAAATTAGATGAAAGATGTTATGCATTACATATCTTTTTCTACATTATGTAGATCAAATGTTCTTTATTGTATGAAAATATTTATTTTTACATATTGGTTGTTTATTTTTAGTTTTGCATATATCTATCTATTATCTACATGCATATTGAAAAATGGGGGAGAAAATTAATGATGAAAATTGCATACTCGTGCCAATGCCCTTATGTTTTGAAATTGGGTCCATATTCTTGTCCTTCTTATCACCAATTCTTTATGTTTCATCCTTGATCCATAGATTAGTTACTAACCAAAGTAAATTATATCTCAAGTATGGAGCTAACCTAGGTTAGTTTCATAGTTGTGGATTTCTTTCTTTCGCTTTATAATTTAAATTCATCCATGTCAACTATTTTAATAGTTAGTTTTAGCTAATTTAGAAAGGATTATGTTAAATTTTGTGTTTGCTTTTTGTATTTAAAGACACTCATTGAAGATCATAATGGAGTGTAAGAAGAACATTTCTAAGTAAGAGCCTAAAGGAAAATTGATTATTCTTTTGTTTGCTCGTGACATCATGTTTTTTTATCTTTGAATCTTTGTTCAAAGTCATAAAATTATATGTATAGAGGTTTAACCAAGGAAAATTGATTCCTATGATACAATAAATCATCAAAAGTGTTTGTAACAATCTCTAGTCCTTACAAGCATTCAAATATTAGAGTTCAAGATTCAATAGTCGTCTTTTATCATACTAGATCAACATATTATATGATTTGATCCACGTACAAGATATTAGTACTCAAATGCCTGGATTGGATTTACAACTAGCTCATTCCAAGAATGTGATATTTTTGTTCAGGTCTGTCAACAAGATGTACAATATTAACAAATTATTTTCTCACATGTGTTACAACATTCTGCAATGTCTCCAAAGAAAAAGATTTGGGGAGAAGGATCCTTGTATTGTGGTAAAGCAAAAAACTTTGGAACAGCTTTTTCAACAACCATGATTTTAGGTTTGTTGATCGTTTTTCATCATATTTTGTAATGCTTTGTCGTATTCAGTCCCTTCCTTGATATTTCTTTGGTGTCTAACTATACTGCTTACTCTTTCCTTCTCTTTGTATAAGACTTTGAATCTTTTCACCTTACATAATCAAGAATATTTTACAACCATTAAAATCTAACTAAATATAAAATTTAATTTTACTATATTTAATTTTGATACTTATTTAAATTTATAAAACTAATGAACATCAACTCTAATTAAATTAAATTAATTATTTCATTTATTAATTACATTTATTTAATAAAAAAATTTTGGGTTGGGTGTCATCTCACAACATCATAATCTTGTAGAGTTGAAAAGATGTATTTATAAAAATAATTACCATAGAATCCCATAAAAAGAAAGAAAGGAAAGAAACAAATAAGTTACCTTTTGTGGAAATAAGTACAATAGACTCCTCACCGCATATATGAGAAACAAATCCACACTTATCTTGAAGTCATCCTGCAAATGATAGAATTTCTGTGGACTTATATTTCTCACCACCCCCTACCGTCCAATATGTAGAGATTGCTTACGTATATCAAATCTATAGAATTGAATATGAATATGGTGCCCATTTTACCACGTATTTGGCTTCAGTAATAAGTTAGTCTTGTATCGAGCAGGCTGCAGCTTTGGATCCCTTTTCTCTTTCACAACAACACAGAACACAGGTGATAAAGACAAGTTGATAGTGATCGGTCAGAGACTACTAGAATTTAAGAGCCACCCTATTTTAATAATGCCATTCTATTGGAAATTGGATAACTCTTTCTTACAATAAGTGAACATTTCTACTATATTAGAATGGCCTACTCATTCATAATCATGCCCATTTTGATGAAGCATATCAGATTTCTCCCCACACTAGGATTGGGCTAATGGTGCCAAGTGTGTTTTAAAAGCTCGGGCAGTCCCAAATTGATAGATGAGGACTAAGACAGATTCATCTTAATCTGGAACTTAGAATGCTTCTTCCTATAAACCACTTTGGTTGAATAGAAGAGCATGTAAGTCCCAGGTTGAGATGAATCTGCCTTACTTTCAATTCTCAAACTATTTTTTTTATTTGGAATCCAACAGTGAGTTGCAAGCTCTATATTTTGGTCCATCTTTTATTTTGTATAAAAATGTTTTCTTTTCCAACTGTATTTTGAGTTTTCTTTAGAGAAAAGATAAGATCATTTTAATGAAGGATTGTATATCATAGATTTTTTTTTTTTTTTTAAGGGTTTTATATCCTTGATAGACCACTTTTGAAATGAGGTTTTTTAAAATTGTTTCTTTTTCCTGAAGGCCGAGCAAAGAAATTATATAGCAGCAGAAATTGACAGAGTTTTTTTTTTTTTCTTCCTTGTTCTACAGTTTGTAATAAACCTTTTCTACTCATTTCTTTTATTATGTTAAATTATTCATTTTACCATCTCCATTCTTCCAATCTCTCTGTGATGCAAGAAAAACACATGAAGATACACAAATAAAATTCCTTAAAATGTATTTCTACAGACTATGTTAGAGCTGCCCTTCAGAAATACACTGGTGTCTGTACAGAATGGTACCATTAGAATCTTTAAGCTTGTTGTAAGGTCTAGATAAATATTGTAGCAGCCGATCACCAATAAAATATGACAGAATTTATTTTCCTTTTCATACTGTAAACCTTGATTTCAGCGTAAATATTGAAACCAGTGTGAAATTGATAATTGGTGTCTGGTAATAGATATAGAGCACTGGCTCTATAAATTATAGAAAGTGATTAGAACTTTAGCATCATACAAAACAAGAAATACTATTCTCAGATCTATTGCCGGAAACATTAAAGTTGCTTGAGGATTCTAACTATCTTTACATTTCTTTTTTGAAAGTAGGAATTTTTAAGTTGATATTGTTTGGTTGAGTTAAAAATTGTCAGGTGTTGTGTGATTCAAATCATTTGTTATAGGATCTTTGTCTTATCTTTTGTTTATTGTATTTTTAAGATATTTGAACTTTGATTAATGATAAAATCAAAAAACATACTATCATTACGGTCAATTTTACTCAATTAATTCGAACAATCTATCAATATATAGAAAAAGAAAATAAAATATAAAATGTTATTGCTTAAAAATATATATATATAAAATGAAATGTTGGTCATTAAAAAAAATGTTCAAGGTTATAAAGTTGTAACTAGAATTATAAAGAAAAATATAATTTGAAGTATTGATAAATGGAGAATTTTAGTATATGTTCTATGTTTACCAAATATAAAAGATTGATAATTAAAGAAAAGTAATATATATGAAATTAAAATTAATGAATGTGAGAAAGCAAAGTAATATATATGAGATTAAAATTAATGAATGTGAGAGAATTAAAGTGAATAGAGTAGAATGAATAAATGATTAGTAAAATTGTTTGGGGGAAGGTATTTAAATAAAATGCACAGTAGTTCATTTAAGAAATTGAATTATAGATTATTCAGTAAGTTAAATGGATTTAGAAAAAATATTTAAATAAAAAACTTATTATGGGATGAGATTAAGCATAAAGAAAGATTAGTTAATTTACTATTAGTATTTCTTTTAATGAATTATAATTATATGAAGGGAGTGAAGTGGATTTTAAATGAAGTTTCACATTCAAATGTCACAAAATGTTTGTGTTTATGTTTATGTTTAAATGGTAAACCCATTTTTGTGATATATATATATATATATAAATAACTTTTTGCTTAATAAAATTAATCTTTAGAATCTATTAAACCATTCCTAGGTCATTAAAGTTGTTTACGAGGTAGTGTGCTATGATCTCTAGTCTAGAGTATAAGGCATTAATAGAGAAACCCCATTAAGATTTAGAATGATAAATTTTGTTTCATGACATTAAATGAAAGCCTAGTGCAAATGAGTTCTCCTAGGAGAACACATATAGGGTTGACTTAGAGAGATTATGAGGGTATAGGTACATAACATATTATAAATGTAATGTGTACTCTTTCTGAGGTGATTGCTAAACCAATATTTGCATGGCTTGTTTCATAGATTAGCTTGTTTCATAGATTAGCTTATCACTACTTCCAAAATTATTGACGTTAAGGACAATTCTTTTCAATATAGGAGCAACCAATAATATCATGAGAGTTGGTTGACATTTGCCAATAGCATACACATAGTAGAGTTTAGGAGCTACCTATTGTTGCTTCCCAAATCAACAGATTGTAAAGCTCTAAGATTATGCCAACTTCTATGATCAAGCTCTACAAGTGATCAGGCCAACGAACGGGATTAACCAAATGTGGCTAGATTTCCCCCTGCACTTTAGGCCCTGCTATGCCTAGGTGGGTGTACCTCTTGTTACTTTAAGCATATTAACTACTCAGATTACTTATCTTTAATCTCTACTAAATCTTTATCTCGGAATGGCATAAACTTCTAGAATGGGTTGATCTGACTGCTAACTAGTTGCTTCATCTTTACTTATAATTATCCTACTCTCTTATTTACTTTTCTTCTATCACTACTTTTTACTCCTAGATTTTCTACTTCTATGATTTTCATATCTCTTTGTTCTGGTAAATGTATATTTTATTCTCAAGACCAATGCCTTCTCCTTCCTTGGGTACAGAGTCACCTCCTTCAAAGACCTTATGATAAATAAAGGAGGGGTGAAAATTTATTCAAACTGAAAGAGAAACAAGAAGAAACAGAGAAAGGGCATCAAATAGCCCTATCAAGATCAACCAAGTGATCAAATTGATGGGACAAGCCCATCGGAAGTTGAGTCTTATCAACAATGTTCCAATTACACATATGGTCAGAAGCCCACTTCACCAAACAATCAGCAACACTATTCCATTCCCTGGGAATATGAGTGAAAATAACAGACTCCAAAGAAGTACACAAATTATGAATCTAGTCCACAATCAAAGCTAACTTCCAACTAACAACTTCAGAATGTTGCCGATTCAAAAGACGTATCACCACTTGAGAGTCGGATTCACAGATAAGCCTTCTCCAACCAAGGTCACAAGCATTCTTCACG
>MU226035.1:3906869-3940575 GCA_018584345.1 Thuja plicata
TATATATATATATATATAATTTTTTATTAATTTGCCATTTTCTTTATAAAAGTGTGATTGTACTTTTAGTATTCATCCATTGACTGACATATCTAATATCACAAACATGTTGTAAGTCATAATCTTTAACTACCTATCTAGATTGCCAATTGATTAATAAACTTGGAATCTTTAATTTATCTTATCTAATTAATTGAATTTAATGACTTGATTTGGAAATTCTTATATTTTTTTCTTTAAATCATCCCTTGACTATGGACATGTCAGCATTAGAAATAATAAAAACACATCTAACTTACCATTTATCCACAAATTTTCCTTATTTATAATATTTTATTCAATCAATTGTGTGACAACTGAGATTTGCAAACTAACAATACTCATATACAACAGGATTTTACAAACTAGACCTTAATATTGAATCAACGGTACAACTAAACTTTTTATTATTATATGCTTTCCTATCATGCAAGACCCATCAAATGTGCCTAAGCTAGCAACTACAATTGATGGAACAAAACTCTATCATGTCATTCTCACAAGCTCCAAAGAATTGTACAAGCCATTGATCTAAAAGAGTATCAAATATTGTTTATTAAAACTAATCCATCTCAAAAGAGTTAAATCTGGTGAACTTTCCTAAGGGTAACTCAAAATTGGAAACTACAAAGGCACCAAAGCATAATGGACTCATCAAAAGCATGTGGCAAATTGGAAATGAGGGAAGGCAATTTAAAGAATACTAGGCCCATAAAGGAACGATCATGACCTAACGAGCAAACAAAGAGTGGTGCTCAACAAAACTATTCATAGTAACAATTAGATTTTTTCACAATTTAATCAAAGAGAAAAGTTGCAAAATACATTTATTCTCCTCATCAAGCTTAACATCAACAATCCTAACTGACTTAGGGTGACCCATTTAGAGTAGCGGTCAAAACACTTCACTGGTAAGGCTGCCAACAGGTTTCAAATTTTCATTGGGTCGTTGTGCTCGTAGAATTATGCCTACGTTGGGTTGTGCTCGCGGATTTGAATGACTGGAGTGTTGTTCGGTAGTCTTAAATATGGCTGCCCGTTACCAATCAAAATAAAATCCTAACTTACACATAATCAAATTAAAGGCAGCCAAATGCACTGCAATAGAGTCCCCTTATTTTACTTTTAATGAGTTTATTTTTCAAATAGTTTATATACACACTCTTCATTTGGTAGATCTCATTGATCCTTCTTCATAGGAGATATATGGTAACCTTCTTAGAGACATTTAACAAGATAAAATCTACAAGGCATAGTTGAATGGTGTCTCGTGCCTTTTTACCTAGTTTCTTTATATCATCATTAGACATACCTTTTGGGTTATCCTTATTTCAAATATTTCTTCATTGATCTTTTAAGGAGATCCTCCATTTTATTTTCAAAACTTGGAATCAATACAAATGAATTTCTCACTCTAATCCAAGTGTACATATCATGGCTTCCAATACACATGAATTTGTAAACTCAAGTACATAAAAGCCTTCATAAGTCCCAAAAGAAAGTGTCGTTAAGATTAGATTTATTTTCTTTTTAGTCTTGCAAATGGAAAACCTTTCCTAAGAAAGGTGACCCCTTCAAATCAAAACCAAAGATCTAATACGAAATGTTGAGAAACGAACAATGGCAATAACATCAAGCAAAGTATACGAAAACTAATGTTTGTGTATTAATCAATGAAATTGAAATAGCATGTGAAATCAATTAAACATAATAACACAACACATAAAATGAAATGTACATACAAAAAACCCTTGTGGTAAAAACTTCACCATTAAAGAGAGCACAAGTCTGTTAATTTTTTGAATAAAAACTAAATAGTTAACAAACTTCTCTCTTGAATCTAGCATTACTTATGTGCATGTAAAATGTGTATATTAAACCATTATCTCAAGGCTCCATTATATAGAACAATGAGAAACAAGAAACCATCAATGATTTTCAAAACAAAGGGCAAATATAATAGATTGAAAAGTAGGTGCCCATAATCTCCATTTGAAAATCCAATACTCGTATACTCTTGGTCAACCTACCAAAATAGAATGTAACTTCTCTCACACCATTTAAACATGATAAATATCATCATAACAATCATACTCCCATTAAGCCCACTTTCTCAATCATATGTGCTCCATGAGGGCAAATTAGTAGCTTGTGATAACCCTTGATGAGGAGATGTATAACTTAATTCTAATTTTTTTTTAACCGTACATAACAAATGTTGTTTTAAGACTTGTAGGTGAATAAAATAATAATAAATAATTGTCTTCACACACTTATGGGCATCCACTTTTACCCTCTACATGTTCATTAGACATCAAAAACTACTTAACCATCTACAATTAAAATGACTTGAAGATTGCAAGGTAAAGGGCACCAATTATCCTCACATTGTGTGCTTGCATGACCTGACTAGATTCTAAGTAGTTATATTGGGGTCTCCATATTATTAACTACATGTCATACATTTATATGTTCATCACCATTAAGGACTTCTTGTGTTGTCGTGGTCGTAGATTCATCACAAGGGGTATATGCTACTAGTACCTCATTTACGTATATAGGTGTTCTTGGCCATTAAGGGTCTTATAACCATTTTTTGACTATCAAGGGGCAATATCATATCCATTATTATCATATCTAGTCCACAACCATACCATGCGTATCACTAGAGAAATTCATATGATGCATACATTGTATTCTTTACAATAATTATTTGACAAGATTAAATGTTAGCTTAATTACTTTGATGAACAACTCTTTACCCTCCTATAATTCCTTATATCTTTCAAATGCAACTAATTGTAGGGGGCATATTCTATTGCTAACACTTTATCTTCAATTTTGTAGATAGGCATAGATACATGCATTGATACATCTTTAGTTCTCATGAAGACATTTGTCAAAATAAATACAATATATTTATAGAATCCATTACTTTACATGGAACCCTTTTAGTGTTTGTTAATGTATGAATGTGTATTTTACATGCATATTTGTATCTACTACATGCCAAAAGATGCATTATCATTGAAGACTTTACATACAATTCAAAGTGGGAGATAAAAATAATGGTGACATTAAATACCCATGCCATGTCCCATTTAGTTTTAGGCTCATTTTAAGCAGAGTGCTTTCATACATTGACATATTGACAAATGATGCAATTCTATGCAAAGACAAGTCCATTGCATATGTCACCTACATATCCATTACACACATTCCTATGCACTTATCCCTTATCTCATCATTATATTTGTGTCCCCATAAATTTGTCCTACCCATACATTGATAACGCGTAAACATGCACATACTTCCACATTTCTAATTCCCACACTAACTTGCCCTATTCTATAATTGGAGTCATTTTTGCACCACAAGGTTGACACTGTGATCGTGAACTTGGCCCATTCAATTTCGAACTCTGAGAATGCAAATTTGAACATGTACCCTTCTCGCGTAAGAATAACTAATGCAAAAATTTGCACCATATGTTGCATTGCCCAAAATTTAAAGGCATTCAATGCATTCATTTACACATCAAAGAATTCAATATCATTTACATTTATAATAATTCAATTTGTATATTATAAAGGAATCTAAATTTGTATTAGCACTCTAAGAGCTACGAGCAAAGAGTGTTGTTTTCAATCTTCGACACATATTTCTACAGTTTGGCATACGAAAATGTGCCTTCTATCAACAAAACTATATATATAGCTAACTACAAAAGTATTTGTAAATGCCACCAACCCTCATATAAACAAAAGCAATAGAGCAAAAAACGAGCATATAGTACAATTGTAGAAGGTCAAGTCCAAAGCTAAAGGACAAATCCATCTTGGCTGACCCAACCCAAACCAACAAACTTGACCCCAAACATAGCAAAAAATCAACGTAGAGTTTGAGGCACTCATCCAACGAAGAAATCACACTTTCTAGGTGGAAATAGAGAATATTTTAAGATATCCAAGCAACTGCACACTTTCTTCATTTAGTGTGCTAAGCATCCATATCCTCTTTATTTACTTCCCAAATCAGTTGTTGCAATTAATCTACATGCATGAATGCAGGGGCAATTTACTAATCCTAGATATCATTATTTAAACTGATAAATTTGCACTTAATAGGTTTGGGAAGTTGTTACATAAAAAAACAATGCTTTATAAGCAAATGCAACCAATGCAAATAGAACCCCGATTCATCATTATATTTGGTGCCCCAATGCATATTTTTTGGTGCATGTGAATCATGGTGTAAGTTTCAGTTTTGTGTGCTCTGACACTTTCAACGGGATATTAGAGCATTCGATCGTGGCTGGTCCTTGAGAGTGAGGAAGAAAATGTAAGAGTTACCGAGGGTCCAATGTGGGTGTTGTCTACAACCTACACAAGTTTTTTCTATATTTGAAGTTTCTTCCAAAGTCTCTCGTGCCAATATTTGTTTCAGCCAATCGTAGCTCATGGATCTTTGCAAAACAATTCGTGTTAATAGTATATTCAATACTATCAAAATGATCGTTGATGTCATTCAAATTACAATCAAATAACACCCAACAATGGCAATTGAAGAGGCAAATGTGCTACTATGAAGATGTCGTACTAGTCACAATTTCATGGTATAACAAGAGCACTAAATATCTTAATGAGCCACTGCTTATCAATTTATCAAAGACTGTAAAATTTGTTACGGCTGTGGGTGTTGAAGTGTTTGTATCCCATCAATATTGAATCTGCTATCACATCGCACATGGAGGGTTCTTTCCTATTGATAAAGAGACTTTCCCCGAGTGAATGGCATCAAACCCATTGTCACCAAGTTTGAAGTGCATCCCAACTGAGCTTGAAGTACAACGTTCAGTACTAGTTTTTGTGGTAGCCATTGAACCGAATCCTAGAGTTAATGGTGCAAAGATATTTTCAATTTACCTTATCAACTTCCTTGAATTCGCCTTAATTTTTTGAACACAAACAGTTTTGCTAATTATTTTTGGGTAAGCAAGTCCGCAGAAGTTTGCTTTACAAACATATTTAAGTCACTATATATCACTCTTCTTTGGCAATGAACTGTTAAAACATTGCAGTCACAAGTTCGTGTTCTGTTGAGAATCCAGGCAATGAACTGTTAAAACATTGCAGTCACAAGTTCGTGTTCTGTTGAGAATCCATTGTAGTATGTGCTTAACTTCAGATTTATATCTTTCATTAGTGTGTGTTTTTGTTTCGGGGGGGGTTAAGTTTGTACGTTATTTTTGAACTCAAATGGAGAAACCATCTGTTATTGCCAAGCTTGAGAGGCACAATTTTCATATGTTATTGCCAAGCTTGAGAGGCACAGTTTTCCTATGTGACAAATAAAGCTGAAAAGGATTTATGGGATATAGTGGCTGGAAACATGACAATGTTGAAAAACACAAATGGAGCTATGAATGGACAACCAAAGATCACAAAGCAACAGCATTAATAAGCCTCAGGTTTTTTATGTGTGCTTACATCACATGGATCTTACAAAAAACTCAAAGCAAATATGACATGCCCTCAATACATTATACTATTCTCAGGGTTCCCGTGCCAAGATGTCAATGAAACAAACTTTTTGGCATGAGAACAAATCAAGAGGTAAGTGTGATATAGCATATCAGTACATTTCAATCTCTCCTCTATCATCTTGCTAGTACTAAATCGAAAATTGAAGAGATGATGCTAAGGCAATTCTATTGAGTAGTATGCTACAAGTTTGATGATGTTGCGTTTACATTTCAATGTAACTTTAGAAACTATTGATTTCTTCCTTGATTGATGAAGAAAAACGACTTTATAAAATTCACCTGAAAATGAAGAAATAATTGTGTCAAAAAGGTCTTAACATTTCAGTGGGGGAGAATGTAATCAAAGAGGGCATACGCTAATGAATTCTACCCAAAATTCAATGTGCCAAGGAGCTCATCAATGGTAAGTTTAAGATATATAAACTATTACCTGTCATTAAAAGCAATAATGAGAACTGTGGTCTTGCATTACATAATCAAGACTCTACACCATGACAATGAAGAGGAATTTAATTTACAAATAAGCATATCAAAGAGGAGACTAAAGGACACAAGTAGTTGGAGGAATCTCTTCCATCTAAGGTAAGCTTCTCACTCAAAGATGGTACACTGAATGAGAGGCACCAATTCTTAATTTATGACCCTTCTTGGAGCAAGAGGCTTGGAAGTTTTGTTCTGTGGATATTTGAGAATGTCTCAAAAGACTTAAAGATTTGTAACTGTGAATAGCTGGGTGTGTCCTGATTCACAAGAGTCATGTACTCGTGATATCAATTCACAAATATTATTGGGCAGTTAAGGCATCCATTGATATGTTCAGCTTGATGTGTTTTGATGAGTTGGGAAATTTGGTAGACTATGTAGATGTCCTCATTCACTGGATTTTTATTAAAGAGAGGAAAGTTGAGATTACTATTACATCTATAGATTAGTATAGTACAGAATTAGACAAATAAACAATACAAATCTTAGTCGTGTTATTAAGTGTATTAATAAGGAGTTAAAATGGTTTGGACAGTTTATACAGATAAACTGTGTTTTATGAGCAGCAGATGCAATCAATGTATAATCTATATCCCAGATTTGTTGTAATATTAATTGCATATTATTTGGCAGGCAAGAATCCTGCTGTAATTTTCAGTTTTGTATATTCTACTATGATGAACATAGAAGCCATAAATAGACAGGACAAATTCTCATCTTTGGAGTGTAACTTACAAATTATGACACATGCAGAAAAGAAAAAAAAAAGGAAATTACAGTTTTTAACTTTTTTCTTACATTGTGCTCCAAACATATTAGCATACAGAAAAATTCAAAGAAAACACAGCATGCCCCAAAAATACATACCAATTTGAGGACGACCAAAAGATTTTCGATATAAGACATCATAAGCACGAAAAAAATTTGCAGTTCCCCTACAAGCAGGGGGCATGTAACCACAATCATCGAAAGAATCCAAGCAAGCTTCTACGACCCATGCAATGTCATAAACCTCTTACATGACAACACATTTATCTGGGATAAATATTTGCAGTGTCGAGCTGCCTCTTTAACATTTGACTATTTGCAATCCGTGAAGATGGCCAATGGAAGAATTCTGAATTGCTTCAGTAGAAACTGATCACCCGTGCTAGTGAACATCAGCAGCACTTCCACATGTGTAAGTGATGCTAAAGCTCCCCCTTTGTTTGGGAGGCTTACAGTTTCATAGCAGAAAATTTTGCTAAATTTTCTTTATGATCTGCACTACATCCTCATCCTCCAATTCATGATCCTATAGAATAAAGTGACAAACATGAGTTGTTTCAAAAAAGTTATTTTGATGGTATAGATGACAAGTTCAATTTACATGCAAAGTAATTAAAACTTTCCGTCAACATGCAAGATCTTACCTTCCCAACTCTTTGTGGCTTGTGCTTTGCACTGGAACCCCATACTAACGCACTGTCCAGTACATAAAAAGGTTTTAGATATGACAATAGAACAAGAATTTAAAACAATAACCAATGCATAATATCATTGTCATCAAACTTACTACTTAAACTGTTTTAACATATCCTTATGAATGCGGATGCAGAAATCTTCAACAGTCCGCTTTTTCGATGAAAGAATGACAGGATCTTCATAATCAGGGTTGAGCCCCTTAGGCTTTGTATATATTCGAGTTAGATCCAAATACTCCCACACCTTCTCCAGAAGACCATCCAAATTCCATTCCAAGTGAGCACTACATGAAAAACAATCAAAGATTAGAATTAACAGACAAAGCTGTGTCCCTAGGAATGTTTTCCTTAAATTTCAACAAACCACTGAATGCAAAACCAATAACTGGTTTCTGGCATTGAACAACTGAAATAAACATCATAATGGTGCATGTCTAGCAGACCTGGTACAGTGGTAAGATGGAGTAATTCCATGATGGTTTGTAATGTCCTCTTTCTGAAATAAGATTTAATAATAAATAATAATAAAGTTAAAACACAAAAATAAATAATTAATTAATATAATATAATTACAAGTTAATTTAGTTTAATGAAAGGTCAATAGATATGTATTGAAGAGTTGTGACTCCCTCAACATAAGATATAAAAGGGAGGAGAGTTCATTTGAAAGGGGATATGCAAAAAGGAAGAAGGGAGCATAGAAATTAAAGATGGATTAATAGAAGATGAAAAGAATGGGAAGAAAATAAGTAAAGGACTCTTCCAAAGTGCAGCAATGATGAAGGGTTGTAACTCTTTCAAAGGGTTGTGACTCTTCAAAAGGGTTGTAATTATGAAGGGTTGTGACTCTGTCAAAAAGGAACAATTATGAAGGATTGTGACTCTTTCAAAGGGCAGAAAAGAGGTAAATGTAAAAGGTTGTGACCATTCATAAAGAGGTGCAACTTTCCCTCACATTGGAGGATATGAAGGGGAGAAGATTTCATTTGCGATGAACATCCAAGGGAGATCAATTTGGGGAATAATATACTATTCTCAAAGACAACAATGAAAAGTGGTGACTCAATCCTTATGAAAAGTGGCGACCCTTCCACCAATAAAGTATAAAGGAGAAATCATTCCAAGCATTGAAAGGGATACATTGTGCTGTGAATCAAAGGATAAATAATCAGTACTCATTAAAGGGCAGATCAGCAAACAAATAAAATACATCCAGCAGTACATCGCACCAAAATCCAATTACACAAACATCGAATATCATTGAGGGAGTTCAATACAGTCAGCAGATTATATTAGACTGGCAGTCGAACCAAGAATCACAAGCACTGATCCATACCAGCAGATCAGTTCATCACACATCATCAATCAGCAGCAGAAGAAATATATACTCACCAACAGCATCAATCCTTCAAATAAGAGATAAATAGAGGGGAGGAAACGGCAGTGAAGAATCAAGTGTTAGTCATCCAGCAGTTAGATACATACAGTCAATCATTCAAGCATCGAAGGAATCAAAAATAAAGTACACAACACTGCAACAGTCCGTCAAAAAGGTAAAGATGATATAATTGTTATTTCCACATGTTTGAGAAGTACTCTATGTTTTCCTGGAGTTTAACATGTATATGTTGGTTTTAGATTCATTATGAATCATTAAGAGTACATCTTGAGGTAGGCAGTTGGGTACTGGTCATTGAAATCTGTTTGTTAAAAGCAGTGTAGCCGGAGACGCGCACCCGGCCCAAAACCCCGGAGTACCCGGTACCGGGACGTCCCCAGGACAGATACTCCACGTACCGGAGTACCCCCACCGCCGCTCAAGCACCGCCATACCGTGGCCGCACCTATCAGTACTCATTAAAGGGCAGATCAGAGTATAAGGCATGAGCAGATCAGCAAACAAATAAAATACATCCAGCAGTCTAAAACATACAGCAGTACATCGCACCAAAATCCAATTACACAAACATCGAATATCATTGAGGGAGTTCAATACAGTCAGCAGATTATATTAGACTGGCAGTCAAACCAAGAATCACAAGCACTGATCCATACCAGCAGATCAGTTCATCACACATCATCAATCAGCAGCAGAAGAAATATATACTCACCAACAGCATCAATCCTTCAAACAAGAGATAAATAGAGGGGAGGAAACGGCAGTGAAGAATCCATTGTTAATCATCCAGCGGTTAGATACATACAGTCAATCATTCAAGCATCGAAGGAATCAAAAATAAAGTACACAACACTGCAACAGTCCGTCAAAAAGGTAAAGATGATATAATTGTTATTTCCACATATTTGAGAAGTACTTTATGTTTTCCTGGAGTTTAACATGTATATGTTGGTTTTACATTCATTATGAATCGTTAAGAGTACATCTTGAGATAGGCAGTTGGGTACTGGTCATTGAAATCTGTTTGTTAAAAGCAGTGTAGCCGGAGACGCGCACCCAGCCCAAAACCCCGGAGTACCCGGTACCGGGACGTCCCCAGGACAGATACTCCACGTACCGGAGTACCCCCACCGCCGCTCAAGCACCGCCATACCGTGGCCGCACCTATCCCCGTTTCTAATACTCGGGTACTCCGGGACTGTACTTGGGTACTCCGGGGACGTGACGGGGTGCAGCTGGCCGCGGGCTTTAAAAAGTCAATTTTTTAAAGTTTTTTAATATTTTTTATTTTTTTAATTGGTTCCTAAGGAACACTAAAATGATGCAGGTCCCATATAGGGCCCTCTAAGCCTTCATAAGGCCCATATACTTCATTTGGCATTCATATTTTTGCAACAGCTGAGAGGAAGGAGTGAAAAAGAGTTGAAAGAGTGATTGGAAAGTGATTTCGCAAGTGATTGCAAGATCAAGAGGAGCAAGAGGAGCAAGAAGATCAAGATTCATCAAGCACAAGGTAGGGCTTTTACAATTTTCTTTGTTTTATTTTCAGATTTTCATTTTTTTTTTCTAAAACTAAATGTTGAAAACTTGAATGCATTGTTTCAGATTCTTCATTCTTGTTGAAGTATTTTTATTTTTGTACCTTGTTTGAACTTTGATTCTTTGGATGCATTGTTGGTTTTTTTTAAAAAAATCTAAATTTTTAAAATTTAAAATTTTGAATGCATTGTTACAATGTTATTTTAATTTTTTTGTTATTAAGTCAAGCTGAAAGTTGAAACTAAACTAGGCTGAAACTTCAAACTAGTTATTTAAAAATTAACAATTTATTTTTATTTTTTTAAATTAAAATTACTAACTAGGCTGAAATTTATCATTTTTTGAAATGCATTGTCTACATGGCCTCTAGTGAAGACATGGAATTGAATTCTGAGGGTGCAAGTTTATCAAAGTATGGGCCTGAGCATGAGGAAAGTGACCATGGGGCTGATTCAGAAGCCCAATCTACTTATGTTGCACCAGGAACACCTTCTATTAATTGCCCCTCTCAGATTTTGACACCATTTGCTAGGGGTCCTTATGATCCAAAGTCTCCTCTAAAACAATTAACAGTAAGACTTTCACCCCCAACGAATACAAGTGGTGGCATGAGAAGATGGAAATGTAATTTTTGTGGCACAGAATGGTTTGGGAGCATTACTAGAGTTAATTCACACATTCTCTTTTGGACTAGATATGGTGTGAGGTCATGCAGTTTCCTGTTAGATGCTGAAAATGTCAAATTTAGAATTGAAATAAATAATCTGTGGGGCATTCCTGATGATAGTGCAGTTTCAGTGCCTAAGCCTTAGGCTGCTAGGCAACAGGTTCAAGCAATTCAGCAGTTACAGGGGCAGCGAGATACTTCTACATGTATCTTGCATCAGAGAGCAGGGATATGTCAGAATCAGCTTCCAGACCTTTATCCATTCAGAGTTCAGTGGGGGAGAGCAGCAAGGGGAAACGCAAGGCAAGAAGTTCTAGTAATCCCATTGCTGATTTGTTTAAAGTGCACATGAAGGATCGGATAGACGATGCCATTGGTACATTCTTCTTTGCCAATGGCATACCATTGCATGTAGCTCGATCTCCTTATTATAAGGAGATGATGTCCTTAGTGGCGAAGGAGGGAGGGCCATCATTTGTGCCACCGGGTGAGCACAAATTGAGGACCACGATCTTGGATAGGCAGTATAACAAGATTGGGGTTTTGATGGAGCAGATGAAGGCATGTTGGATGGAGTCAGGTTGCAGCATAATTATGGATATGGGTGGATGGACATTAGACATCATCCACCCATCAACATCATGGTCACATGCACTGAGGGCCCATACTTTTTGAGGGCAGTTGATTGTTTAGAGCATCACAAAAAAGCTGATTTTCAGTTTCACGTCCTTAGGGAGGCCATTGAGGAGGTTGGGCCACAAAATGTGGTCCAAGTAGTGACAGATGTAGCACATGTGTGTAAAAGCTGCAGGGAGACTTGTTGAGGCTGAGTCCAAATCAGAGCAAGGGAAGAGGGTGAAGGAGACAGTGAAGAGTGATCAGTTTTGGAGTGATGCAAAATATATAGTCTCCATCATTACTCTAGTTTTCCAGGTGATCAGATATGGTGATGGGGATGCACCTACCCTTAGAGAGGTTTATGAGTGCATCGATTCCATGCTTGGCCAGATGAGGGTTATTGTGCATGAGAGGGACCCCACTTTAGCATTCTACAATGAGCACATTCAGCCTATCATTCACCGCGGATGGGAGAAGTTGAACACTCCTTTGCACATGGCTGCCTTTGCATTGAATCCTAAGTGGTACATGCCTAGGCCTGGTAGAGTTACACCACTTTGGGATGATGAGGTGAAGGTTGGGTTCTTTCGGTGCATTGGTAAGATGTATGATGGTGATACTACTGCTGAGATTCGCTCTAAGTGGACGGAATTTGTCACTCTTATAGGTAATTGCTAATTCAATATTCATTATTTAATATTTACTATCTACAGTTTAGTAACTTTAATTTTACTATTAGGTATGTTTATGACATTATGTTACAACTTATTATGTTACAGGTTACACGGATTTGGCAAAGATGGACATCAGAACTATGGCACAGAAGCATCCGATTTTGTGGTGGAAATGTCATGGATCACAGAAGTCAAAGATTAGCACACTGGCCATTCAATTTCTATCTCAGGTTTGTAGTTCCTCATCTTTAGAACCTATTCAAGTTTTTAAATTTAAATTTTTAAGTGAACTTAAGAGTTTTACTTTTCTGATTTTCTCACAAGGACCGTTTGTTTGCCATCTCAGGTTTTTAGTTCCTCAGCTGCAGAGAGGAACTGGTTTACTTATAGCTTCATCCACTATATTAAGAGGAACATACTTACCTCTAAGAGAACGGAGTAGCTAGTTGATGTACACAATGTCTTGTGTATCGTAGATCACAAGACACGCATGTACAAAGAGAGCCCAACAGCACGATGGGATGTAGAGCCAAAGGATCCATCTCAGATTGATGAGGACGAGATTGTCGCAGAAGCCGATGTAGGGCTAGTTGGTGTTCCTTTGGCGGAACTTGACCATGATGAGTCCAGTAGTTCTAGTGATGAGGACTTTGGCTTGGGGGATGATAGAGGCCTCCCTTCCTTACATTTTGACATGATTTTGTACTCATTTTGATATCAATCATGATTCATATCATGCTACTCATTATAATCATGATCATCTTTATGATATTTCATATTCGAACAATGAATTTTGAATCTTTGATAGAATCATAGAACTAAAATAATTTTATGATTATCATTATGTTACTATGAGTATGTATGTTACTATCATCTATGTTACAATGTTGAATGTTCAATGGTTCTGGTTCGTGTTGCAATTTTGCTATGTTCAAGTATTTCAAGAACCAATTTGGTATGTAATATTGAAACATCATTTCATAATTAGCATTTCAAGTTCTATACGTATAGAATGCAGCATCCCCCCCCCCACGTACCGAAATTGACGCCCTTTTTTTTCCCGTACCCGAAACTCGTCCCAGCGTCCCCCCCCCCAATCCCAACGTACCCTCGTGTCGGTTTTACACTGATTAAAAGCAGAGTGCAGTTCACACCCGATGTTAATAGATCAAGTGTCATCAAATTTTGTCCTTCCCAGTGCTTGGGGTTTGTTAACCTCTCATTGTGTGCAGTGTTTTTTTTATTTTGTTGCAAAGTGCAGGAGTTTGGATGTTGAATGCGCTCATTGTGGAGATGTGAGGTAATTCCAGAGCTGTTTGTTGTGTGTAGCGGGGTTTGGAAAGCTAATCAAAGTATACTCACAGCTCGAAAGTCTTCAAGGAGGTTGGATAATGTGTGGACCACTAGAAGAGGTGTGTTTGGCACTCTTGCCGAATCCAACTTTAGGAGCTTTGTTGGGCTATGCTTTTTCTGGAGGAAGGGCAACTCTTGTTTTGTACCCTTTTTCCATTGTTGAATATAGCATGTGTTTGTGCATATGGAGGGTATGTTTCTTGGATTCTGTTTTGCAAATTCATAAAAGACCCAAGTTGATCAGTGTTTGTACTTGGTAATGCAATGATGAAAGCTTCATGTGAAGAAGATAATACAATAACATCAGTACAATTTGTGTTCCTCTTTGAAAGGGGTAAGTTTTGTTGCATCTTGTGTTGTTGCAATATCCATTGAAATGAAAGGAGCTGGCATGAGAAATGTACAGAGGTTACATACTCAGAAGCATGCCAAGAAGGAACAAAGATGATGTGTCTAAGTCCCAAGTTATTTCTTGAAGACAAGAAGTTGCACTTAAGTGGAGGTAAAGAACATGAGGACCAAAAAATGTCTTCACAGACCTGCCTAAGTGGCTTTCCTTTCCAGATTTGCTCATTTGATGCCTGGATAAGTCAAGGGCCACATCATCATTGTTTGGTGACTGAGTGGGACTTGGGTGTTGCCAACCCATGTCATGAAGATGCTTGAGTTGTGTAATATCCCCAAATTTCAGTGAAGTGATTAAGTTGTCCAAATATTACTGTAATAAATGTCTTGGGTGCCACCCTCAAATGCACCACAACCAATGACTCTTTAAATTGAACATACCAGAGGCCAAACAGAACAAAACAAAGCCTAAACCATAAGTGCACCAGAGACGGTGTTTGAGAGAACAGACAGAAGACGAGAACAATCAACATTTGCAAAGTTTTGCAGCATATTCCAGGTGTGCCATAGATTTGTCTTCTTTCCCCGTTATGGATTTTAGCATTCCAAGCTTTTTATTCCATTTGTAGTGACAATTTGCAGCGGCTACATTGTGAATTTTCTGAATTCAGTTTTAGTGTGCTGCATACTGAAGTATATTTTTGCACCTTTCACTGTGAAATCTTTAACTTTTAGGTGCTTTAGGAAATTCATTTGAATCCTAATTCATTTAAAGGAGTCATTTTCAATTTTAGAATATCATTTGTTTAAAAGAGAGAATTTAACCTTTGTATGTTGGATTTTCCTCTTGCCATAGTTTTTTAAAGGCGGCTTTACAAGTTTTTTTTAACATCGATTGATTGCTATCAGTACAATTGAACTTGAAGATTTAAACCTCATCCCATCAGACTTCTACCTACAAGCACCTGACTTTGTCAGGAATTACACTGCAAGTTTACAGTAAGTATACTTCTAGAATTTTTCATATTGAGTTTTGTCTCTTCTGTTTGTATGTTTTTTCTTTCAACATTCTCTAATTCTTCTAGAAATTACCATTCAAAAAGTTTTGTTTTCCACCATTATTCGCCTATTGATGGCATCTGGCCTCTGCTGCTGATGAACCCATTCCTTGCACAGTGTAAGCTATGTGAAAATCAATCATTTTACGTATTTTTTTTATGCAACGCCTCTTTGGAAGAAATTTATTCATCAGTTTTCATTTTACTCTAAATTTAAGCACAATTTATTCATCCAAGCTCACATAAAATGAGAAACCACTTATTTGAGCCTTCCTTTCTAATAATTGAATGATAAGGATTTGTCTGTGCTAGCTCAAACTGAGAACTACTATGTAGTTGGAAAGTAAATTGTTTTTTAACTGGTCCAATCAATTACAGAAAGCAATTTCTCATTTCGGAGAATATGTAATATTTAATGCAAGCTCGTTTAGAACCCTTAGCCCTTTGTCACATGGTCTCAACACATGAACCCAGTGAATGAACCCAACATGCCTAACCTCATAAATGAAGTTGTTTGCAATGCACTAGATAAATAAAAAATAAAAAATAAAAATAAAAAACAATACATTTGGTAATCCTTTAGAGGAAATTGATTAGGTCATGAATAAATTAGAAGGATTTTGTGTAATTAAAGATGAGATATCAAGTAACCGAAAATCTAAACAAACTAAAAATACATATTTATGCAATAAGTTTTATTGAAGTACCGTTCAGATTTCTATTATTTCACTAAATTCTGGTGTTTTCTCTTAATTTATTCGATAAGTATTTATCAACTTGTCATAATAAGTTTCCTATTCAAACTGTATGTACAATTATTTATCTTCATCTTCTTAACTTTTATTCCCTCAAAATAGCAAATCCAATAAAAGTAAATTTTAATCATAACCCACATGCATGTAAGGGAAACTGTGTTCCCTTACGAAGAAATTAATTTATTGTGTTTCTCTTACATTCGCATCTCTAAAGAAAAAAAGCCTCAAAAACCGGTAAACTTCAATATGGCATTTCTAATATATATTCATTATTAACAAATGTATTCTACTTATGTAAAATATTTTGAAAAAATTTAAAATTATAGAAAGATTACAATTATAAAACTAAAGAAAATTATTAAATAAGCTTAAAGTTTGCAATTTCTTCTCTAGACATATGCTTAATGTGTTATTCAAATACATAAAAATTTAGTATAGATTTTAATGAAAAACTAATGATAGTCTTAACAAACGTATTCGACTGTAATTTCTTCTCTAAACATATGCTTATGTGTTATTCAAATACGTGTAAATTTTGTTTCGATTTTAATGAACTAATAATAGTCTTAACAAATGTATTCTCCCTATGAAATTATATTGAAAAAAATTAAAATAATTCAAGGATTACAATTTTTAAACTAAAAATAATAAAATAAATACACTTGAAGTTTGTAATTTCTTTGTTAAACATATGCTTAATATGTTATTCAAATACATATTAATACCATTTAATTGTGATATTCATACATATATTATTTGCTTTTAATAAACAACTAATAATAGTCTTAATGAAAAATAATAACAATAAAACTATTTTTCCAATTGGAGACACCTTGTTATATTTGAAAATTGCTTAGGAAATTATTTTAATTCACCCTAAATGCGTGTAAAAAATGTGTTATTCTTTCATTTTAGGGAAATTATTTAATCCCTGTGCTAATACGTTTCTTTTTTATTTAACTATTTAATTATTACACATTTTAGTTGTACTATATTAAAAGAATGTTTCTATAACATGAATATATTTATTTGTTGATTTTTTTGAACTACACTTTTTGTCCATAACAGTATCATCAATATATTAAAATATCACTTCTATGAATGTTTACATAATATTATTATTACAATAGTTAAATAATATTAATAATAACAATAGTATTATCATTACCAACATATTAATATTGTTGGTTTTGAATCATACTTCCAGGTTATGCCAAACTTACTTGTACCTCCAGAGATTATTACCATCTCAAGCAGTGACTCTGAAGAAACCATAACACCATCAAACACAGTTAACATGAGTTTATCAGCAACTGACTCGACATCTGTAAATTGGCAACTGACTTGACATCTGTGAATTGGTTGGGAGTTCATGAGAGCAATATTGAAGTTTTTTCAAACAACGTTTGAATGAACTGTCACAAGATTATTGATGAGGCCAGACAAATGAGTGATAATGCACACCATATGCATAACTTTGAAATTCAAACAATGCAATAAACTGTACAGAAATTTCATATAACATGTGGGATACTAGAGGCTTATTGCAATCTCCTACAAGAACTAAGATATGATGAAAATTATGTAAATGGGTAATGCTTCTGATCTAAAACATGCATTCCACAACTTATTGAATGACATGTAGTTTCAAATAGCCATCATAACTTCTGGAAAAAATTCAGTAAGGGTCTTTACAGGTTGAGGGCTCTTCAACTTATTTTCAGTTCTGGTGAGCTTTTGAGCATGAAAAGCCTCCTGATTATGGAGGTGTGATCCAAACATGCAGCAGCTCTTAAGAGCTGGACCATTGGGGTCAAAGTATCCCTAACTCATCGGAGTGTAGATAAAGGGTTAGGAGAAGGAATTCATCATCAATCGGTGTATAAAGACTATCAAAATAGCCAAGGTTGATAAAGATGGTATGAGACATCTCTAGGAAGCTATTGTTGAAAGTTGTGAATACCAAAATGGCCTGGAAAAAAAGTGTGGGAAATTTGCCACTTTCCACAAGTGACAAACAGGTGTTTAACCCAATGAATCTGCAAGTTGCTGCAGCAAACAACTGTTCATCTCACCAAACCCATCGTGAAGCACTGAACACATTCTAGCAGAAGTGATAAACTTGTTTAGATGCAAACAATAAGTAGAATTTGAAGAGTTCTAGAATTTGATCGTCCAATTTGGTGTCTGGCTCTCTTTTAATGTTGGGAGAGACATGGGGCTTTCATTCTAAGTTCATTGTAGCCTATCTTAAGGTCAATGCAAGTGTGTTTTAGTGAATCCCTTCATGTAAAGAGTAAAGGCCAATTTGGTGGAAGCTCTCAAAATGTTGTGGGAGCCCATTGTAGCCATTTTGGAACTGTCGACATCTATACTAAGCCTTGGAGATAAGTTGCTCTCAGTTTTGTGGAGGTCTTGGAAGTTCACCATCCATTGCAGTAGATGGTTGCAATTACATCCCTATTTCTTAAGATGTTTGAAGTCCATCTTTATCACCATCGGAAGTATTGTTGCAAGTTCAAAAAATTGTCAAAGCAGTGGCAGATGTTTGGGAGATTAAAATATGGTAGTAAAGCTTGGCAAAGCCCATCAGGGGAAATATAACACCTGTAATACTTGTGATATACTAGAATAAGGAGGAGCATTGGTACCTTTACTGGAGCTTTTTCCCCATTGTGACAGTTTCTCTAGCTTCAATCTTCTGTTGCAATTATGTGTGATTCCATAATTGTTCATTTAGCATGTTTGAGTAGTACTCTATGTTTCCCCAGGGATGCAAATGTATATGATGTTTTGACATCCATTACAAATGAATAAGAGTCCATCTTAAAGTGGTTGATTGAGTATTTCCTATTGAAATTCATTTGCTACTAACAAAATCTGGTCTAACACCCCTGTTTACAGATCAAATACTCAAGTATAGTGGGAAAAGGGTGTTGTGTATAAGAAGCTGAGAAAAACTAGAAGAGAACCACAAGAATCTTGGCAGATCTACATCAAGGGAAAGTAATCCATAAACAGGGAGGCTATCCCATATGCACTGTTTTGACAACAGATGTCTACTTGCAAATTATTCATAAAAACCTCTAACATACACATGTTAACCACTTTCAATGGCCACCAACACAACATGTCACATGCATATCAACATATGAACACCGTGAAAATACTGATGAATACATGTAAATCAACTCACAGTCGCATAACGACATCAAGTTTACCCTAGAGAAAACTAGACCCAGGTAAAAACTCCAGCCTTAGAAAACAAATCAGTAATTACTCCTTGTTCCACTGTGCAATGGTTGATTACAGATGCATACAGCACCACAAAACTTTTAAATACAACACCTGAGACATCATTCTCACCATGAACAGACCTGCAACCACACTTAGTACAGTCAAAAGATGCACCCAAAACCACCATACAAAAGAGAGCCAACTCCACTCATTTTGGTCTAAAACTCGTCTGACTCTTCCAAGATGCTCCAAATCACCTCAATCATCCCTCTAACATCATACGACCTCCTCCGTAACACATTAACTTGCAACAAATCCCTTCTCCTAACACCTTGAAAGCATTTCATCGAATGTCAAATATCTGACTTTTCAGATTGCACCTCCCGAAAAGCTTACCAAGACTAAAATGAGGAAATATTGTCCTCATGCCCTCATTAGAACGCTTTTCAACGTGACTTGTTAACAACAAAGCCAAGCCAACTTGCCCTTCACACAAAGATGACCGGCCATAGCAAAACCCTGCCTCTAGACTAATCCATTCAACACATCAACATAACTAAAAGGCAAAGTGATAACCACCTTTAAGAAGATCAAACAAACTCCACTGCCCTTACCACTCGCAAAGTGCACTAGCTTGTTTTCATGAAAAAGCCCCACACTGTTGTTTTTTCTGCTCCCCATGCTCATGAAGCTCACTACAGTTCCAGCAATAATCCGTCCACGCACTTATTGTCCCTCCAACGCTGAAAATGCTATCCTTCCACTGGCACTGGTTAGCCTTTTCCATTTTGAAGTGCTAGAAATAGCAATTCAAGAATTACCCTTGTAGAAATTCAAGACAAATTCTTTCCCATTCAATGTCAACACATATTGGTTTTTCCTCATGTAATAGTCAGTGTCTCTCAAGTACAGATAATGACTCCCAAGAATCAGACAGCTCACATCCAAAGGAACAACATCAAACAATACCTCATCTAGGAACTACAGGTGTAGACCAAACTGCAACTTGCATTACTCTACCATTATGCCACAATCAGTGATTACATAGAAGCAGATTATTCACAAACTCTAATCCCATCTCACTAACCAGCCAATTTGAAATCAGATTTGCTTGAAAAAATGTGTCAAAAATAGAATTAACTTTCTCATCTTTCATTTATGCCTATATTTGCATGCTCTGTTACGGGTTTCCCTATTTGAGGCAGGGTTCCGGCTCCGGTTCCGGTATGGTTCTCCTCCAGGTTCGACCTGGGTTCCTGTGGTAGGAACCTGGGTGCCTGAGCTGCACCTGGGTGAAACCCGGCCGCACCTGTGGCTGTGGGTGCCAAAAAATGGGCCCCACATGCCTTTAAAAACTATTTTGCAACCTAAAGAATCCTTTAACAAATACATTTTGAGACTTTTTGCAACTTATGAATATGATACAAGAGGTATTTTGTTTATAATTTTATTGGTAACTATGGATTTATGAGTATCACACTTCTAACTTATTATTTAGACAAAAGGCTATTTGTGGGAGCTTTGCTCCTTGGAAAATTATATTTCTGCCAGAAAATTGTTAGCCTCGCCAGCTGTCTTTTTTTTCCAATCATACTTTTGAATTAGATCTAAGTTCTTATTTTCTTTTTTTTCACTTTTATTTGTTTTGTCCTATTTAAAATTTATTTTATTTATAATTTTTGTATTTTTTAATCAATACAAAAGATGACTTTTTATTTATTATTTTTAAAAACTGAAAGATGATTTTTAATTTTTTATTTTAGAAATTTGAAGATATTATTTTGTTAATTTATGTTTAAATTTAAAAAAAAACTAACATTATTTATTTTAAATATATTAAATTTTCAAGTTTAAAACTAATGGAATTGGTTAAAGATTATTTTTATTTATTATTATAAAATTTTAAAAATATTATCATCGCTAATTTTAATATTTGTATTCTTTGATTAATAGAAAAGATGATTATTTATTTATTATTTTAGAAATTTGAGGATATTATCTTTGTTAATTTTTTTAAATTAAAAGAGTTTTTTTACAATATTTTATTTGAAATATATTAAATTTTCAATTTCAAAGCTAATTTAATTGGTTGCGAAAATTTGTTATATTCTAAAATTTTTAAATTTAATATTTTTTATTGTATACAATAATTGATATATTAAATTTTGCGTTCACATTATCAATAATGATTGATAAACATTGCCTACCCTTCATGTTGATTCTACCTACTCCAAAATCATCCTCTAACAATGAAATTGGGCGTTTCATGTTCATTTCAGCATCCGCAAAAGCTTCATCTTTGGATGGCAAATCTTGTTGAAACAAGCAATTCATCAACACCATCTCTATTATTAATTTTTTGTGAATTATCATAACAACCTCTTATATCATCCTCCATTTTCATTTTTATCCAGTCAAAATAAAATTGTTGGTGATATTGAAAAATGAGTTTACAGTATATATTTTAAAGGTTTCCCACACACCTTTCCTCATCACAATTCGCTCTTCATGCTGCATGGAATTTTAATGCAAGTGTCAAAATATAATGTATTTGTATATATAATTATTATATTAAATAGTTGTAGGGCTCCTAATTTCATTGAACACTTCCTATCATTATTGGACAAAATTTTGTGAATGGAGGTGTTTTATGAGGAAAAACATGTGTGCAAGGAAAGTGGCTCTTTTTGTGCTTTAAAATTTCTCAACATTTTTTTAGGACAAAATCAAATCTCCTATCGGCTCACTATTGCACAAACAAAAGCGTGTGACTGCTAGTTATTATATGTTTGAACATGTATGATGTATATATAAATTTATAATATATATATGTGTGTGTGTGTGTGTACGGAAGAACCCAAACCCAAGGAAAAAAAAATCTGCGTACCTAAACCCGTATCAGAACCAGAATCAGCAACTTAGTTTGAAATAGTTGTGTAAGCTCTTCTTCTCCATGAGAGTTGTTACCAACCCTTTGTGCCTTCTTATTTAATATTGCACATGACATCCGAAGTACACCTCAATCTCTATGGATCTCTGTGTAAGATTGACTTGCCTGTCCTCATTCAAATTCACCAATTCAAGTTGAATTTCCAACACCTCTTCTAAGTGCCTTTGTGCTTTAAAATTTCTCAACATTTTTTTAGGACAAAATCAAATCTCCTATCGGCTCACTATTGCACACACAAAAGCGTGTGACTGCTAGTTATTATATGTTTGAACATGTATGATGTATATATAAATTTATAATATATATGTGTGCGTGTGTGTGTACGGAAGAACCCAAACCCAAGGAAAAAAAATCTGCGTACCTAAACCTGTATCAGAACCAGAACCAGAACCAGAATCAGCAACTTAGTTTGAAATAGTTGTGTAAGCTCTTCATTGTTACCAACCCTTTGTGCCTTCTTATTTAACATTGCACATGACATCCGAAGTACACCTCAATCTCTATGGATCTTTGCGTAAGATTGACTTGCCTGTCCTCATTCAAATTCACCAATTCAAGTTGAATTTCCAACACCTCTTCTGAGTGCCCATCTTTGTTAAACCAAGAGCAAAGATATTTTTCTTTACCTCTGCCTTCTAATTTACAGTGCTAGAATTCATCTTGCTCTTGTCTTTGCCACTATCCTCATTTTTATCACTACCAAACTGTTCCACATCACTTTGCTTGTTTTTGTTGGAGAAATACCCTTCTTAACTAGCCCAATATAGGGCATTTAGGCATATGTCTCGTCTATATTTTGGGGCTTGACCACAAAGAAATGCTTTGTCAAGTGTCCAGACAGCCCTCCAAGATATTTTATAAAAACTGTGCAGTCCATCTCATACTTTCCCATTTGGAGTTCTCTCTTCCTAAACTCTCATAAATGATTGTACGATTTGTTCTTGCCCAAGTATTGCCATTCCATCATTAACTTCTCTTCATGGCATATTGGGTAGAATAGTTTTGATAGCAGCCCCTTAAGTTTCCCACTTTGACACAGGCGGCACTTTCCAAATTTCTAACAAATGTGCAAAACTCACAAACCATGTAAGAGAGCATGGCCATGGAACTTAAACATTGCAATAAGATTTGTTTGTGAGGGGATAATGAGTGAATGATTAAATATACCTCCATTTGAAACACCCATTGATCAAGCTTTCCTAAGCTGATAACTCCATCATAGAGCTGAATGTCACTTTTCATTTCAGCCTTGAAGAACCTCCCTTTCGAGTACTCACTTTGCTTCATCAACTTTCTAGTTCCCTTTACTTCAGGTTTTTTTTTTGGAATTCCTGACTTGGAGATTAGGACCAGCATCATGTTTTTCAATCTATACACTTTCTCCATGACACTAAGAATCCATACATCATGCTCTTCAGATTTTGGGAACCTCACTTCTCCATCATCTTCCCTTGCCATTCTTGCTCAACTCAAAAACTATCTTGTTCCAATCTCATGCTCAAAAGGTAACAAACTCCCGTCTCCTCTCAATCTTGTGGATGGCATATGCTAACAAACACTACAGAAACAACTTTCCCAAAAAACTAAGTTGTTGGTTCTGGTAAGAATCTTAGTTTGGGTTCATAGATCTAGCCAAAAAAAATTAGCGTTGGGTTGGTCCATACAAAAAACATGTAAATATGTTATATAAAAATAAAATGTTAATTTAATTAATATTTATATAATAATATATAAATATTCTGATATATATATCAATATAAATAAAATAAATAATAATGCAATTTAATATACAAACATATAATAATATATTATATAAATATACAAATACATATATAACACAATATATTAATACCTTTCACACCCCTGGAACTATTGCTTCCAACTTCCCACTATTAGAATAATATTTTATTATTTTTAGTATTAATGCTCAATATTGTAACTTGTTGTAAATATCTTCTTAAGATCATCTCTGATCTTTCTGGCAGTTTCTATTTTAGAAACTTGCCTCTTTGTAAAGTTTGTATTCCCTATTTATTGAGCTTATGCTCTTGTTAATATCATAACATATTTTACCAATTACTTTGTAATATGGTATCAGAGCCTCTTTTTTGAAAAATAATAATTTCAGTATTGAAATCCCTTGAGTTATTTTTCCAAATAATATTCTGAAAATCTTTAATTTCTTCATGAAATTCAAGACTTGAGATTGAAAATTTTGTGAGGGATCGTGCTAGGTTTTTCTTTCATTGCTTACAAGCTGGGTCTTCGACGCAAGTCTTTGCCCTGCAAATCGCGCGGTTTCTTTTCATCCCGAGTCTAGATCTTCTGCAGCTCTCCCAAACGGCTTGGACGCGGTTTTCTTTTCTTGCAGGTCAGAACTGTGCTATCTGGGTGCCGTGTTCATAACACTCCTGCAAAACCGTCTATCTAGAGTCGCGCGGCTCGTATCTAGGCGTGTTTTCTAAAACTCGTGGCCACCTTCCTGTGTTTTAGTCCTATCTCTTCCACCTACGGTCAATTTGCAAGGAAAACGACCACGTCTGCAATCATTTCGACACACTTTCGTGTCTCTTTGTGCTCCCATGCGACCTTTGTTAGCGTTTTTTCTGCACATCCGCCATTTTTCTGCAATTTTTTGAAGGTATAAACTGCCGGTTAGGGTTTCTTTCGAAACTCTCTGATTTGTTGTCGAAATAAAAATCTTCTTACAAATTCTTGGTGGGTTTTTCGAGATCTCAACTGGGTCGATCTCCAAATTTTCTGGGTGCATCGTTTTCTGTGCATCAAAATTTGTGCCAACGGATTTCAAATTCGATTTCAGATTCCTTCTGGGTGTTTGTCGGATTTTTCTGGGTTAGCCAAAAATTTATCTCAAAATTTGTGCCAGCAGTACTTCATTTTCTTGACGTTTGTACCCGATCCAGCCTTTGTTCTTTGCATTGGGATTCGTGCTTTGAATTCTGGGTTCGCGCCTCTTCTTTATTTCTCGTTTTCTCTTCATTGGGAAGCGTGCAAAATGGCGTCACTCACCAACTTGATGTTGGAAGGCAATCAGCGATTCAACGGTCGCAATTATAACACCTGGAAGCAGCGCATGTTGACCATCTTTGAGTACCGTCGTCTGGATGCGCTTGTTCTCGGCACCGAGACTTGTCCGACCTCTATCCCTGCAGATCAAGACAAGTTTGACGATTGGAATCGAGAAGCTATCATGCTTCTCAAGTTCTCTGTCATCGATGATCAGCTCCCTCAGATTCCCTCTGGAAAATCTGCTGCCGACATCTGGAAGTATCTAAAGGAGTTGCATGAGACATCAGACAAAAGTCGCGCATTCTTTCTGAAGAACCAGTTGTTCTCCATCATGATGGATGAACGCATGTCCTTACAGGAGCATCTCATGAAGATTAAAGACATTCGCAATCAGCTTGAAGCCATCGGTCGGAAGATGGAGGAAGAAGATATGGTAGTCATTACTCTAAAAAGTCTACCATACTCTTATGAGCACTTCATAGAAACTTTCAACATTACTTCGACTACTTTGGATCTGAAATTCCCCAAGTTGTGCACCATAATTCCCCAAGTATCTTCACAAAATATTCAGCGATATGGACACCTGAAAATTCAGTATCTTGCACAGCTTGTTCGGGACGACTTAGTCCATGGCCTACCTGATATTCAGACTCAGCATCCTCGAGTTTGTGAAGCTTGCTAGGCTGGGAAGCAGCATTGGACACCTTTCAAGGATGGTGACTCATGGCAAGCCTCCAAGGTACTACAACTAGTCCACATTGATGTATGTGGACCTATGAATACTACTTATGTTACTGGGTACAAGTATTTCTTGCTTCTTGTTGATGATTTCAGTCATAAAATGTGGGTGTATTTCCTTAAGAAAAAATCAGATGTGTTTCCTGTATTTCAAAAATTTAAGGCCTTAATAGAAAAAGAGTCTTGTTCTTCTATTATTACTCTTAGGTCTGATAATGGAGGGGAGTTTTGTTCGTCTGCTTTCTCTACTTTCTGTGATACTCATGGCATAAAACGTCAGTTCACCACACCATACACCCCTCAGCAAAACGGCGGTGTAGAACATCGCAACCGCACCATTACAGAGATGGCTAGGTCTATGCTGGAACATAGAAACGTTCCAAGGAAATATTGGGCAGCAGCAATATTCACAGTTGTCTAGCTTCTTAATAGGTCACCCACTCATGTTGTTAAAAATATGACTCCTGAGGAAGCTTGGTCTGGTCGCAAACCTCGGATCAGCCATCTGAAAGTCTTTGGCTCTTTATCTTATGTATGGATTCTTGATGCTAAGCGCACTAAGTTGGATTCCAAGAGTCGGCAGCTCATGTTTACAGGGTACAGTAACAACCATAAGGCTTATTGCCTAATTGATATTGACACTGACCGTGTTATCTTCAATCGTGATGTTGTTTTTGATGAAGATCGAGGCCCATTTTGTTCTGGGGATCCGCCCTTGCAGGCCTCTGACTTGAGTATTGATCTTCCTATTGGTCCACCTGATGGGAGGGATGCTACCTACTATGTTCTTGATAATACACCACCAAAGTTTCCTCCGGAAGATGCACACCTTCCTCCTGATCCTGATCCACTTCCTCTTCCAGTTATTCCTCCAGCTCCTTATGTTGGCACACCTACCCTTCGGCCCAAATGGTGGGCTAAGACCATCAGTGATCTCCAGCCTGATGAGCTCATTGAGGGTAGAACTTCCAGAAAAAAGAGCATCTAGCATAACTCCGTCAATTTTGCACTTATGGCTAACATCCACAACATCTAGCTTATGCTCTTGTTAATATCATAACATATTTTACCAATTACTTTGTAATACCCACAAGCAGTTCAACCAAGGGAATGTCGGAATATACTCTTCCTAGCCAAGCAAAGCCCTCTCTACCAATCCATGTAAAATTTTGAACGAACCGCTTATTCAAAAGAGCGAAGAGCATCCAATGGAGTATCGAATCATTAGTGTCCTAGCTCAAAAGGTGTCATTTTGTCTTCAACAAATCATTGCAAGACCTAAACCAAATCATGAATCTAATACGAACCGAACACAAATCTAGCCCAAAAAATAAAATTGTTCTTGATACCACTTGATCCATAAATGAAGAGGATATCCCCTACACACTATTTCAATAGGTATCTATTTGTAAACTCTTTGTCAAAAGAGCGAAGAGCATCCAATGGAGTATCGAATCATTAGTGTCGTAGCTCAAAAGGTGTCATTTTGTCTTCAACAAATCATTGCAAGACCTAAACCAAATCATGAATCTAATACGAACTGAACACAAATCTAGCCCAAAAAATAAAATTGTTCTTGATACCACTTGATCCATAAATGAAGAGGAAATCCCCTACACACTTTCAAGAGGTATCTATTTGTAAAATCTTCGTCAAAACTCTAACATGCACATGTTAACCACTTCCAATGGATACCAAGAGATGTCACATGCATATCAAAGTAAATAATGTGAACACCACAAAATAATGATAAACAAATGAAAATGAACTCACAATAGCATAAACACACCAAGTTTAGCCCTAGTGAAACCAAAATCCAAGTGACAGCTCCAGTATTAGAGAGCAAATCACTCTCTATGCCACTATGAGATAGTTGATTAAAAATGTACACAATGCCACAACTACATCAATATGCTAACACAACAATATTGAACGCCTACAATGTCACTCTAACCATTTGTCTTCAACGATATTTAATACAATCGATGTCATGTACCCTCCGCTCAAGCACAATGATCCATTATTTTAATGATACTAGCAATCGCACCTTGGTGTGCAATGGGTACACCGAAGAGTTGTGGAAGGTCTATTAAATAAGTAAATGGTATATTTTTTTTGCATACATTTGTGCAATACATGAGGTCAATTGGTAGGCCATTTAACAAATTATATTGTTTGAGCAACAAAGGTCTCAATAGACAAGTGATAGGTTTAAGTCAGCTATAGATCCACTTTAGGGATCCAATCATGACTAAAAAGAAACCTCTGAATTAGGTTCCATTATCAACATACTCATGTTATGTTTGTGGTAGGGAGTACGGGAGAGAGATGGAGAGGTAGGGATAGAAAGAGGGAGAGATTGGGGGTAAGGAGATAAAGATAGAGAGAAAGACGGAGATGGAGATGTAAACGGATATAGAGGTGGAGATGGAGAAAGATAGGAAGAGATAAATAGAGAGAGGAGAGAGGGATAGGTAGAGATGGAAGAGATAAGTATATAGAGAGGGAAAGAAAGAGTGATATTTAAAGATAGAGATAGGCAGTGATATAGAGGGAGGTAGACAAAAGGAGAATTGTAGGTTTAGAGAGAGATGGAAAGATAATGAGATAGATATATATATGAGATATGGAAGAAGAAATATAGAGAGATAGAGATAGAGGGGAAAAGAGATATAGATATAGAGGTCTAAGAAGAGAGAGAGAGAGAGAGAGAGAGAGAGAGAGTAAACTAAAAGTGTATATATTATTACAATTTATACTCTATTTTGTACTGTAATGTACCATCAATGGATGAAATTGATCTTGCTTTGTCATTAATGATTAGGCTATCTATTTTGAATGTGCTTATTTAATTTTATTGTCAAATATCTATCTATGTTGTCATATAAGAAATGTACAATGAGGATGAGTTCAATTGACTTCCATTGTTTTAGGATATTTTGTATTGTAATGCTCCATCAAAGGACACAATCGATCTTTCTTCTTTATCTTACATTGTTTTAAGATAACATTGATGGTTGTTGAAATTAGCTTGATCCCACTCATGAAGAGAGCACCTTCATTTTAGAAGTTTAACTTTGTAAAATTCAATTGGTGAGTAGAGATAGACAAATAGAGATGGAGAGAGGGAGAGATATAGACATGAAGAGAGGGGGTGGGAAGATTGATAGATATACCTTGGGAAAGATAGACAAGGTCAGAGAGATATACAGAGGGTAAGATGGAAAGTGATAAAAGAGAGAAATAGAGGTAGAAAATGGGGAATATTGATGATGAGAGAGGATGAGATGGAGAGATAGATAAAGATGTCGGAATGATATAGAGAGTTAGAGAGAGGTATGTGTGTATGTGTGTGTACATTTGTATTTATTTTTTATGTATGTTATAATTATAATATAATATTATTTATGAATTATATTTTGATATATATAATGTAAATATCAAATATATTGTTAATATTTTAAATATAATTTATACATTATATTATCTTTCCAGCTTATACAATATAATAATATGAACTAAAAAGACAATATGGAGCTTGGCATGGAGTGTGTCCCTTTTATATGGGTGTAATTCTTGTTTATGGGGTACACCATTATGTAAACCATGTAGGAATTTGAAAATTAATTCTTACATATACAAGACTAGAGAAATTATATATCTTGTTCATTTTTCTTTCTAATTTGGCATGCCAAAAAATGGAGCGACATGTGTCAAAGATGATAATTTATCTTGTTTATAATTTTATAGTAAATTTATGTTATAAAATATTTTTTTACATAAAATGATATATTAAAATTTTATATTTAATTTTAATTTATATAAAATAATTTAGATAATTAAAAGAACTAATATAAGAAAAATGGTATTTTGGAATAATGCAATTTACATTTGATTTTTTATTAGAATCACTAAATATAATTAAAGAAAATGTAATAGTTGAGATTTCTTTTACTAATTACTTTTTTAAGGTTAAAGTTGCATGGGAAGGGAGAAAGAAGTTAGTCACTCAAAGTTTAATTTATATGCATGTAATGATGAAAAATAAATAATATTTACAATCTATTTTATAATATTTTTTTTTTATCGGTAATAGTGAGATATTTTATTAAATGCAGAATATAATATTTACATTTCAAGTGTGAGTGCCCTGTTTTGCACAGGCATGCAACTAGTCGTAGACCATTACAATCTTATCAGAACAGCAAAAAAACACAAAATGGATGTTGGGTCATTTCATCCGGCATATCGGTGCCTCCTTCCATGAGTTTTGCACTTGCTCTCGATTACATATCTTTTTCTTCTATGCCATTCCATATATACCAGAGGTGCATCAAAAATCCACATTATGGTTGGATATAGAGTCTAGACATAATTGTCCCGAGGTGACGTTATGGCCCATTCAAAATTGGAGTGTCATTCTCGGTTGTGCTCCATATTACGTAAACTACCAAAAAAGTGTATGTTTTTTCCTTAATGGCGAGCATCACTTACATTCTTACTTGATTTCTTCAAACTTGGGGTGCTCGGCGTTCGTTTCGCACAGTCCGTCTTCTGCGGGGGGCTTGCAAGTTCAAAGCCAAATCTCTGTCAGCCGGTGATGGGGTTCGCTCCCTTATTGCTACTTTGATGGTCTCCCACCCAATGAATCTATCTATGCGGTAATTATCTTTGTTGATTCCCCACAGCCATCGCACAAACGGGATGATGCCTTGCACTCTTTCCCAGTCTTCGTCAGCAATTCCTTCGGTGATGTTGAAACCCACTCCCGACCATGCCCATTCAAGGAAAGAGTCCATGCCATCCAGGAGATCCGTGTTGAACAGCTCCGCCATGACCTCTCACACCTCCTCGTGTTCCACTTCCAGTTCTAACGCCCACGCCAGCAGCATTGAGGGAATGTCCACGTTCAGGCGGCCTCTGTGGGTGGCCACGATGAACTTTGGGCCCAGAGTGTCCATAACCGCGTCCTCTAGATCCTTAGAGGACCACTTCATTAGCTTTCGGACTCAATTGGCTTTGATTTTGCCAAAGAAACCTTTTTGTTGCTTGTTCCTCCCCGGTTTGAGTGTGAATGTCGCCTCCATCTCTGCAATCTCCAAGACCTGTGCTCAAAAAACTTGCAATTTTATCAGTTCCACAAAAAAAAAAGGATGACATAACGCATTTAAAGAGTGTGAGGAGGGTGTGAGCATTTATGCGGATCCCAGCATATTGATTTGAAATGAATCAGAGCTTTTAGTGGTTAATGATTCCATCCCATCAACGTCCCATCTTCATCAAGATCCTATCCTTTTACCCACCTTTAGTCCTTCCGATGATTAAGTTGGCACGAGCCAGAGTTGTAAACTCGCATGGCATTATTGTGCTTTTATTCCCAAGTGTCTAAGTGACATCACTTCAGCATTTATGAGGGGATGAAGTGTAAATTCCCATTTTCGCCACCACTGCCAGACACTGATATTTTGAAGTGGATTGAGATGTTGTCAGGTCCTTTCCTACCTGCATTTAGAATTTCCTGTCACATCAGTCTAAAATGAAAATGTAATCGCATAGTTTCCCAAGCCTGCATATCTGTCATTTCTTGTGGCGATGGCAAAACCTTGTGCAGAGCAGCTGGCGTCTGTCGCTCTTCACCATCTATGATAATATTAGTGAAGATTTCATATTGTTTATTCCCCACCACATTAAAATTGGCGGCCCAGTTTGACAGGGAATCAGCCTCAATATTACCTGCTCTTCTAACATGTGAAATTTTGAATTTCTCATAGCCGTTGAGTAGTTCGGATATATGTTTGATATATGATTGAAGGTGCCATGCCCATATGTGACCTTTTTGGATGGCCCCAATGATGACAGCTGAATCCCCTTCTAGGTGGAGATTTTTAGCTTCTAGTTTAAGCCCCATTTTGACCCCAAGCAAAGCTGCTTGCACTTCTGCCATGTTATTTGTCCCTTCATTTATCCTTTCTGCTTCTAGTGCAACTGAGTTGCCTTCCCAATCTCTCGCAATGGCGCCTATGCCAGAGACCCCGGGGTTGCCTCTAGAGGCCCCATCAAAATTTATTTTAATCCAGTCCTTGTCGGGTGGTTCCCACTTAACACCTTCCTTCCTGGTGTGAGACTTGTGTTTCGAGCCACTCCCCCACGAGCGGATTTTTATGCCTGGCCATCTATTTTGAATCTTTGAATCCCAATGAGTGAACGGGCATTTCATGGGTCTGTTGTTGGCTAATGTGGTCATAATTTCCTCAATTGAATTGTTTATTCTTCTCATGAGCATGGTTAGAGTCTCTTTTTGGTCTCTGAATGTTCTGCGGTTCCTCTCTTTCCAAATTTCCCATAGTAGAGCTGAGGGAGAAATATCCCATATTGCATCAAGACGGGACCGGCCCGGGGCAGAGGGCCACCCCAGTAAAACTCCATTAAGTGTATTTTGTAGAGGGCCATGCCATCCCAGATTCTGTTGGATCATTGCCCAACAGGAATTTGCAGTTTTGCAATTGACCAAAAGGTGATCAACATCCTCTTTTGCCTCACCACACATTAGGCATTTCATGGGTCCTAAAAAACTAAGTTTTTTCCTTCTCTCCCCTGTCAAGATTCTACCTCTAGATGCCAACCATGTGAAGACCCCAGCTTTAGGGAGGCAGTGTTTGTTCCAGCATAGCTTTGTGGGTCATTGCTCGTCCCTATCTGCCTTTTCCAGAATCTGGTAGCCCAATTTGACTGAATATTCTCCTCTTTTTGATGCACACCAAATCACCCTGTCCATGTCTGAGGAGAAAGGGATCCTTTTGTCTTTCAATATGCCTATCATTATGTCTTTTTGTTGATCTGATAACTTCTCCTGCATTACTGATTTCCACTGCCATTCTCTGCTATGAATTTCACTAGTCGGTTCAATGTAGTCTGATATATGTTCCCCCCAAGCCTGGATGAAATAGTTTCGAAGATCATGTAGATTGCCATCTGTTTTTAGTGCTGGGAGTCCATTCCATGAGTCATCCCAAAATTTCGCTGATTTCCCATTTCCAACATTCCAAGATATGTGATCCGTGATTATCTGTCAGCATGAGATAATGAAGTTCCACATTGCAGAGCCCCGGGGAGGATTTCTGATGGTGAGAATGCAGTTTTCATTGGGGTTGTCAAGGTATTTAGCTTTTAGGATGCGAACCCACATGCAATCTGGTTTATGTTGGATTTCCCATATAAGTTTGGCCCCCAGTGCAGTGTTCATAAGCTGCTAATTTCTTATTCCCGCGCCCCCCTCTTTCTTGGGCTTACAAATCTTATCCCATGCTAGTAGTGGGATTTTGTCATCCTGAGACGATCCATTCCAAAAGAATTTCCACATACCTTGACCAATTTTATTTAAAATGTTGGTTGGAATCCTTAGACAGAACATTGGAAAAACAGGCATTGCTGAGATTACTGATTTTAACATGAGAATTCTACCTGCCGAAGAGAGCCATTTCCCTTTCCAGCCCGACATTTTTTTTGAAATAGCAGAGGTCAGGTCAACCCATATTTCCGATTTTTCGGCACCCTCAAAGAGTGGGATCCCCAAATATTTGGATGGGAGGGTTCCTTTCCTCATGCCCAGAACTTTACAAATGTCCCTTTGTCGTTGTGGGGGAGTGTTAAAGAAATAGATTTCTGATTTCAACCAGTTGACCTGCTGTCCTGAAGCAGAGGTGTATTTGTCCAAAGTTGATTTCATAGTTCTCGCTTCTCTGCAAGAGGCCTCCCCCCCCCCAGAAAGGTGTCATCAACAAATTGCAAGTGTGAGAGGGCCGGCACTCCCACC
>MU226036.1:15401-30044 GCA_018584345.1 Thuja plicata
GTTCAACTCCTTACAGATACAAGTCATAACACTGGGTTGCCCATTAAGAGTGTAACACAAGCCCTTGCTAATAGTCCTCTTTTGTTATCGAATGCAGGTGAGAAAATACTAGTGAAGGAGAAGACAGACTCGGCGAAACATCCAACCGCACCAAGGTCAAGACCAAGGATGAGGTCTGAGAAGAAAAACCAAATGGCCTCAGAGGAACCTGATTATCTGGATGACGTCGGTGACCTCAACGATGAAGATCTCTCCTTAACCCCTGATCACAAAGGGAAGATGCAGGAAGCTCTCATGCACTGCCAAGACCTATCCCAGGATGCAGATACACTTGTAAAGACCCCCGAAAATCGAATGGTGCCTAGCACAATCCCACATTGGCTTACGGAATCAGTTAACAAAAGGAAAAGCTTCAAGCCTCTGTCTATGCCCATAAAATAAATAGTGACGAAGTATGCAGCTCGTACTCCGAAAGCTAAAAGGATGAAGAGCGATACGAGGCTAATAACAGATCCTTCTACAGGGAAAGTCATTGCTGAAATTTCTACAGTGAGATCTATGGGAGATACGCAAGATCCTGAGCCCGGGGATTATGAGATAACGAAGATGGAGTTGGGAGTGCTGAACAGGGACTCCCGTGACCACATTTTCAAATTCTCTGCCGATCATATGCTCGGACAGTCACAGAAGGACGGTAGAGAGAAGCAGGAATTGAAACAGATAGTTTCAACCATGGTGGAATTCTTCTCTTCGTTTACTGAGAATGGTGCGATACCTCTAGCGCAGGCTCATCAGGGGTTCGACCCTAATTCGGTAGAAAGTCAAAAGCTGGTCAAACAGGTGCATCAGGGGAGGACCTGGACAGAGGTAATGAAGGCATGGACAGACGGCATCATAGTGGAAGGTAGCACTTTCATAAAAGAGTTCGTGAGCACCCATGTAGACGGCGAAGTACTGCTGGGTGAAATCCAGACATTGATCCCAATCTGGGAAAGTGAGGCAGAAAGTTGTGCAGAGATTGTGAAGAGAGTACAAGAGATCGAAGATTACGGAGTGAAGCAATTTCTGACTGAGAACCCCATGAAGCTGGTCAACCCGTGTATGCTGTTCATCCTGAAGAAAAACTTCAGTTGGAAGAACACTTTGTTCGAAACAGCCATTTCTCAGATGCGGGTTATGGAAAAGGCCGTGAAGGAGATTCACTCTGACACCCTGAAGGATATTAAAATAGTAAATCCCTCAAGTATTCTACAATTGGAAGATGGAGACCAGGGGGTTGATGCATTAGTGAAGTCCTTCGTAGATGAAATGAACACTTTCAAGGAGAGTGAAGCCCCGATGGTTCATGAGCTCACAAGGACCGCTAACATAGAAGCAATGCTAATCTTAAACCGAGGGCAATTACCAAAGCAGGCGGAGAAAATTCAGAGAATGAGATGGGAGAAAAATGCCAAACATGCCAAGTTGACCGCGTTGAAGAACTTGCACGCCCCACCTACTCAGGAGCTACTCCAAGTTTACCAGTCCTGGAAGCTCGTAAAGGTTGCCACATCGGCAGATGCACAAGAAAGCTAAATCAAATTCAATTTTGTTTACTCAATTTACCCTGCTTTGAATCTTCTCTAGAAACTGGTTTATAACTGTTAACTGTTTCTTGTTTTAATGGGTCTGAGAAGCCGGGTTTTTCTGGAGGCTTTCTCAGACCGTTTAAACTATTTAAGCTGGTGCTTAAGACTGAAAAGGGGGTTAGATAGATTAGAATAGAGGAAAAGATAGAATTTAATAGAAGCAATAGCATAAGTTCTTTTTTGTTCTTGCAGTAGTTTGAATGACTGATGATAACTGGACTTTGAGCCAGTCTTACCTGAATACTCGTGCATGAAAATATTTTGATCTTTGAATCAGATAGTGAAATATATATGTTCTACTTTGAGAGAGTTATATATCGATCTTGTGTATGTGCAATTCAGTTTCAGTCATTTATTGTAGTTCTCTGAGTTATAGTTTTTCTGTAGATGCATTTTTAGTTAGTCTAAATTTCTCTGAATGGCTGCTTAAGTTTTTTTTTTTTTTCCTCCGCAAGGTAGTTTTCTGTTTCATTAGTTGGTTTTGCAAGTTTCTTTTGTTCTACCTCATCTGTCCAGGAACGGTTGAGAGACCTTTTACTACTTTTCAGTTAAAAGCTTATATGTTAAAATTGCACTTTCCATTCGTTGAATATTTTATAAAGGGAGGTGTACCTTTTTTGCAAAATTTAGAGGGAAGCAAAGTAAATGCTTTCCCAACTGTTGTGTAAATGATTTGTTTTCAAAGGCATAGAGTTGAAGGATAATTATCAGAGTATAAAGAGAACAAATCTGTTAGCCAACAGCCTTGCATACCTGTCCCTATATTTTGTGTGCAAAATGTTGGGTCCCCTCTTTTCGCTTTGGCTCTTGCCTTGTCTTTTGTTTTCTTTGTTTCCTTCTCCGGCCTTTCCTTCCCGTGAGGTTTGTTTTCTTTCTTCTTTTGTCTTTCGTGTCTCTAGGACCCGATCTCAGAGTGTGTTTTTCTTTCCAGAGCCAGACTCCGAACTCTGGGATTCTCCACCATGATGTCTTTTCCTTGCGAGAAGGTATGGTGGCAGGGAATCCCTGGGCCCAGAGTCTGGAGGTTTACCTATTCCAGAGTCTGTGGGGGAGAGGGTAACTTTCTTTTACCATGGGTATAAATAGAAATTACATGCCACTTTTACAGTTACCGTGATTAAACACTTGTGCATTCAGAGTGATTCTTAGGTGACTAAATTGTGATTAAGTTGTGAATTACTCTATACTTAGTAGGTTATTATGAGTTGATTCGAGGTACCTGTTCATGGTCATTTGAAGGTAGAACTTGTTATGGTAGTGCTCCTAGTGTGCTCTTTCGCTTCCCTTTTTTGGATTTCCAGGTAGGTTCTCTAGTATCTGGTTGTTTTTGTGTTTTTCTTGTTGTTCCCTTTTGTTCATTGGTCTTTGTTTGTTTTTCTGGTTTTCCGTTCCATGTTCTATGTTTTTGGTTCACCTCCCATTGGTGGGTTGGCTCTGTGAGAGAGTTGTCCACCCTCTACGCAATTGTAGATTAATGTTTATAATGTATATTGTCTTCAGTGAGTTTGTGTATATATGTATGTAGTTGTATAAATTTGTAAAGGGTTGTAAATGTTGTATTGTGATATATATATCCCTCAGCCCTACTGTATTCCCAGTGTATATCCTTTCGGTATTGGGTCAAGCTCACCGTACTCTTGTCTCATTTTCCAAATTTTAGGAGCTTGCCCATACGACAGAATACCATATGGTTGGAACTCGGCTCTCGGCTAGTTTTGACCATGGTGGTTTCTCTCTTTGTTGTCAGGTCAGTCTTTATGGCACATTTATTTCCCATGTGTGCATTTAAGATATGCCAAGTGGCTTTTGCCTTGCGCATGTTTAGATAGTTGGCACCACCTTCACCTTAACCCCCATTTATTGCATGGCCATGTGACGCCCATGTGGGAATGATAACTCACTTTCTGGTCACATCTCCCAACGGTTATTTTTTCAGACTCCGGGTCCTATGTCCTCGCCCAGCCTATATCTTACTTACGTCAAGTATGCTGAAAACCCCAGGCCCGGATTATGGTTGAATTCCTAAGTTGACATCATATGCATATCTTTCCAAATTTTGACCTAAACTAACTCTTCAGGTGAAGTGCAATGGTAAGTTCTCCAAAATCCGGAGTAGTATTTTTTATCTTATAAGGATTTTGGTGGTTGCCTTACCTTGCAGGTTTTCAAACATCGCATTTTCACTATGTTAGAGGCTTCTACATCCTCACCGCCTAGGAGTCAAAATCTCCCCACCATGACAGTCACCAGGGAAACCGTCAGGTCCAAGATTGAAAGGGCCCTAGAAAAGATTCCCCTCAACATGAAATATCTGAAGGAAAATACTATGAACGGATCAAAGATCGAATCCAAGGTCCAGTTGATCACCGACACCAGCGTCAGAATGTGGGCAGAGATGCAGGCTCTAGTCAAAATGATGTTCATCTAGTGGACGGTCAGGGACCAATTGGCCATCAATGTTGGGGAATCCAAGATTCTAAAGGCCACTTGCTTCCCATGTTCGATACAGGCCCCGAAACTTATTCTCACTCCGGTCGCGCATTACAACTCCTCTGTCCGGGCTGTCATACTCACCGCCCTATTCCTGACCAGATATCCTACACCCATGGTCTCCCTGGACATCGCAAATTTCTGGGTAGGTTTGGGGATTCCCCAGTTTGACAAAGCTATCGTCATCACCTGATCTGATGCCTTGGCACAATTTTAGTAGCTAGAGGTTATGGCCCGGCAATATCTGAATAACAAATGGCTAAAAACCCCAAAGAAAGATTCCAAAAGAATGAAGTTGGAAATCCCCAGATCTAAATTCAAGGAAAGCATCTAGATGGGGATCATAGCATTATGCAGGATTTTCAGGCAACCCTGTACCCGAGAATTCTCAGGGTGGATTTACTACTTCCTATTAGGCATCTCCACCGATGAGCAGTATTTTGATTGGACTGCCATCATTTCAAACCATGTGGACTCTTAGTTCCTTCAGGTGGCCGGACCTCAAAATTTTACATGACATCATATGTTCTTTGGGCCTTAGCACAACAATGCCCCATCGCAAATGGGCTGCTCACATCAGGTGTACTTGGGGTTGGCCTAGGGAAAAAGGCTCCCTGGGATTATTTCCCACAAATCTAATGGGAGGCTAGTTTCCTCAGCTTCTGTCGAGTTAACGATGCCTTCATCTATTAAAATCTTCTCATGCCTACTCAGGACACTGGGTACCATCTCTCTAAGGAGGCGATGAATTTGGTTGGAAGTTACGGCCATTACTACATCCAGTTCCAGTAGCATACTTACATTCGGGTAATCAGCTTCTCCGAAAAACCTTATTTGCTGCCCAAACACTTTGGGAACAAAATAATCATCTTAGAATATTGCCGACAGATGCTAGAGTTGCACACCTTGCACACTGTAAATAAGGTATTAAATTTTCCACTCCCAATCACTTGCGGGAATTACATGTGTAGTCTGGCCGCAGCCAAAGAGGTAGACAACAAAATTAAAAGCTTGGGCCTAACAAAATTCTATCTGGTGCGAAAGAAGTTTGATCCGCTAGGAAAGATTGCAACGACACTTCCCTAGGCATCAAAGCCCCATATATTCCACATGGAGGACTTCTGGGAAGATTTCCAAGATGACTTTGAAGTCCGGAGCCGGCACTTCGTCCGAATGACAATGGGAATGATGGAGAGGCTGAAGCTTCAAAAATTCCCGGATGACTTTTCAGACACTGGGTCCATTGTGGATCCCTAGTACAAAGAAAAAGGGATAGATAAGATGGCTCTCCCTCCTGTAGATTGAAATGCCCAAGAGGGACCAACCATTGAATATATCACTCATGAAGTGGTCAAGCGTAGCCATGCTTATTTCAAAAAGGCATGCCCAGGGAGTACATGCCGAGTTGGCCTGAGAGTGCTGAGATTGACCCCCGGCATAGGAACCTCTTCATAGGGAGAGGATAAAGGAAAAAGAATAATCGAGACCCCATCACAAACCCCATCTGTGGCCCCCATAAAATAATAGATGCAACAAATGGTTGCGGTCTCCCAGCAGATGAAAGATAAACTAATCACGCACTTGACCACCCCGGTCCTCATGACCGGGCCCATTCATCCTCCCTCTGCCCCTTCACTAGCTGCATTAATGGTCTAAGCAACAAGAACCAGAGCAGAAGAGGATCAGGCAGCTCTAATGGATGCAGGGGCCCCTTTGGTAACCAGATGGAAGAAAAAGAAAACTAGCTCTCAACCAAGGGCGAAGCTAGAGCTCAGGATGCCAAGCATCCCAGAAGTACAAATTGTTTCTTTTGACTCCCCGGAGCTGGAGAAAGAACTAGAGCACATCCTAGAGGATCCCCCTCCCCATGATGAATTTGATGATGTGTTTAGAACTAATGAATTTGGAAACTTGCAGGGGGACATCATATAGTCAGCAAAAGAAATCACCGCACAAGACAAACTCCCGGAGAAAGAGCCTACACAAGATCAGGAAGCCCGGGCAGAAGAAGAAAAGGGACAGGAATAGGTGGATACCTCTGAAGTCCCAGAGATATAGGTTACAAGGACTGAGGATAGATAGACTTAGGATGAGAAAATGGTATCGGTTGGGGAAACTGGACCCACAAGAACAACTATGACCCCAACTGCCATGCTCCAAATGCCACTCCCAAAATTAACATTCGGGGAAGTGATCAAAGTGGACCAAACATTGAATCTTGGCCTTACGCCTCCCCCACCTCTAGAAAATACACCAATAGAAGAGAACATCCCAGCAATAGAGGCTGATGAACAGCAGCAAGATGAAAGGAACCCCGAGGAAACAGATGATGATCCTAACATTGTCAAGGATATGAGCACCGGGGCACAAGATACAAGCACCACTGGAGTAAGTATCGCCAATGAAATTAAGGATACAGGAAGGAGCTAGAAGCCACTCATACTGTTGAAGAGGGGCAACAAGATCCCAGGAAGAAATCACAAGAACAGATTCTGGCCATAAAGCCACCCCTACCACCACAATGGTTGGTGGATTCTTGCAAGAGGAAGGCCCCAGCAACCCCTAAGGATCATCTCTCCTTGGCAGAGATGATGGCATAGATGTAGGACCCTCCCAAGGCCAAGAAATCCCAGAGAGTCCATACCCTACGGACTGGGCTGGGCGGAGAAACAGTCGCGGTAATTGTGACACCTTCCCTAGGCGTAGATGAAGCAATGCAAAAGGCCAATGAGTACTCCATTACTGAGGTATCACTAAGGAAGAGAGGGAAATAGGGTGAACTTGACCTATTGAAAGAAGCAACCAAGGCAGTGGAGGCCCACTTTAAAAAGGAGGCCCAAAAATTTAGGGCAAAAAAAGAAAAGAATGTTAATCTCATGGGGTTGCTAATGGAACTCGCACAACCTCTTACTGTTATTCCCCTGGGGGCCTCCATGTTTGACATACCACTCCCTCAGAGCGATGTAGATTCACTAAGGGAAATGAAAAGAAAATCCTAGGCAATTGATGAGTGGGTTGCAGAACAAGTGGGATAGGTTTGGCATTTCTTGGCATCCACACTCCCAGATTTGTACGCGGCTAGCAACACTCTACATCGGGCCGAGACTACTATCTCCATCTAGGAGGGAGACATTAAAAATTATGAGGCATGGAAGGCTGAGATGGAAGAGCTCATCAGAATCAGAGAAGAAATCATCTCCAAGGCCAGATTTTTAGGAGAAGAGACTTTTGAATTTGTCCCGACCCAGCACTCCAGACTTGACCTCACATTGGAGGTAATCAAGCAACTGGTTAGGGCAATGCGTGACAAAGTCCAGGAAGTTCAGTATTCTTTCAATTTATACAAGTCATTTGTCTTAAAGGTGTCCAGAGCTGATCCTTTTAGCATAGAAACATGTACTCTAAAGGAGTATGTCCTGGGAAAGTTTGACGAGCTGATGGAGTCTCGGTATGGATCCTCAGAGGGGATGGATGGAGTGAAAATGGAAAGGCTCACTTGCATGGTGCTCCAGAGTCATGATGTGACTAAGACGACCGCAGAGTTCAAGGTAAATGTTTTAGACTTGGAAAAACAATTGGAGGCAGATAAATACTGACAAGACGGCCTTAAGGACATAAATGAAGATGGGATCGCCCGGCTCCTATAGACATTCAATGATACCAAAGAACAATAAAGTCCTCCAGATTTCAGAGATGATCAATCAGGAAATGTAATTTTTTGTATTCATTTATTCTTTGGGGCGTGAGCTCCCAGATCTCGGAGTCCCAGATCCAGTATTATTCATTTTTGTATTCTTTAAAGTGACCCATGTCCCAGTTTCCAAGGCCGACCGGTCACTTTCAAGACAGTTAGTAAAAGGTGTCAGAAAATAGGTAACTGCAACAAGGCACGTCGGCTCAACAAAAGGGTTCTGACAGATGGTCTTCCCAAGGTGCCACTTCAGTGTTACACCTGGCACAATGGAGATAGGGCACTACTTTCCCATTTATGATGCATGTAGCCTCGATCCCCAAGGGATCGGATTTCTTCTCCTCTCACACTAGCTCTCTTCTCGAGGTCGACTCTTCCACTTCTCTCTTCTTGTCTTATTATTCTGACATGTCTGACCTTTTCCATCTCGAGGTCTTTTTTAGCATGGTGTAGGTAGTATCGACCACCAGAAAATAGTATTATATTTCAAGGTCTAAAATAAGTTAGGTTAAGTTTTAGGTCAAATGATGTGCATAAATAATAAGTCTAACCTCATTCCAAGGGTCGGTGAAATTGATGATTTTGCAGTCCATAGTTAATGGCATTTTAGCTTTCTTAGTTCTTAGTTGCAGAGCTCAATGCTCCTTAGTTGTTAAGTGTTCTCAGTAGATAGATGCTCCCTTGGAGCCACCATTGTAATACACACCAGTGCTTGCTGGAAGATATGTTAATGAAGAAGGAAGAGTTCTGCCAATGAAGTTGTTAGCATTTTGATTTCTGGGTTAATGGTATTTTATGCTTTGTGTTTTTTATGTCCTTTGCTCTGGTACTTCAAGTAGATTAATGACCTCTTTTTCCTTCGCTATTGATTAAATATGAGCTGATGGTTCTGTATTTATTTAGTATTTAGTGTAGTGTGTTGGATCATTGTCGATGTTTTGAATGTTTAGTATAACTATAGGTAGATGAAGTCTTTCTAAATCTGTAGTATATTTTGAAGTTTATTTGTTAATTAAATGTGCACTTGCAGGAAACCCCATTTACTTGAATCCCTGGAGAAGATGAGTTAAGATAACCAGCTACCCCCCTCAAACAAAATAGTCACATTTCCCAACTGATCCCCCGCACTGTCGAGACTTGACTCTCATGTGCTTGGAGGCCCGGGGAATATCATTTCCCCGGACAACCTTTACAAGAAAATTTGGCTGGTACCCCGGTACCTGGTGATAACTTACCTCTATTGGTGGACCTGGTCACAAAGTCCCATCAACAGGAGGTTGGAGAATAGAATAATGAACAAAGGACATTCGTCTCATTTCTTGAGTTTTCTTGTATTTCATTTTTTTCTTTTCTAAATATGAATGGTAAATTAGATGTTGTGAATTGGGCTACATCATCTGGTATCCGAGCATGAAAATTTCTAAGAGAGGAAGAGGAAGAGAAGGTCTTTCCCAAATGCATAGAGATATGCAAAATCTACAACGACATGTTGTAGAGATTGTAGGAATGATAGAAAATTAAGGAATAAGGGGAAATAATTCAAATGGGGAAATAAGGAAAAGATGCGAAGATCAACATGTAGATTATGAAGAGGGAGAATAGTTAGACAATCTAACATTTGACACTAGTAGAATTGGCACCTATTTTCGACAAAAAATTGGTCAAATTTTCTACCAAGATTGGTGGAATGATCGACAAATGGTCTTGTCGCTATTTTTATAGTCCAAATTTTGACACATCGTTGTTAAGGTCAAATGTTCTATGCCAATATTGGTTGAAATTAACCTTTGTAATTGCCAAGTTTATGCATCGAATGTTTGAACAATGTCGGTCAAAATGTTTGGCCCATCTGACCAGGATGCCAACCCCACGACGCTAAATTTTGACACAAAATGGTCGATATGTAGACCAATCTTGGTGAGGGTTTTGACCAAAGTGTGTCAAAATTTCAACCAATATGGAATGTTAAAAAAAACACTTGAAGATAAATATCTAGAGTAATCACCAATGACATCCTAGTCGGTGATTAGTCTAGATATTTATCTTCAGTTGTTACTTTGCATTAATATATATTATTACATGATTTATTATTGTAAGCCCCCTCTGACTTACGCATCTAGAAAATGAAACTCTAAAGCTTATTATGATGTTCAAATAACCAACATGACTTGCAATTGCATGCCTGAATTTCTCTTTCTTGCCTGTGTATCATATTCTCCTTGCCTCTCTATTTCCTGCACCTGTATAAAAGGATACACAACTAGATGCATGATATAAAATTCTTAGTTTATTATGTGCAAGATCGTAAGATAAGATACATCAATAACTTAGCTAAATCAATCATAAGGTATTTAAAACTAGTTTCATAAAGAGATGCAAAATATATAAAATATTGGTAAGGGGTGGTAAGATCAAGGAAGAACTCAAAAGTACAAGACCTAAGGGCCAGACCTAATGCCTCGGGGGCTCATCATTGATGGCCTTGCCTATGTAACTCACAGAGACATTGTAGTTCAGGTTTAACTTTAAAACCAGTCTTTTAAAGGATGGTAGAACTTTTAAACCCATTTCAGTTTCTTGTTTATAATTTGGATCCATATAAACATGTCAAAATTTGAGCAATTCAGAATATTGTACACCAGATGTTAAACATAAAATAGCTGAAGAAAGTAAAATGAAAGCAATAAATGTAGATGACACATAAGTCACATGATACTATTAGAATTTAATCTTTACTTGCTTTATGTAAGTAGGAGATTCCTATGGAATCCCTACACCTTTTTCATCCTCTTGTGAGGATAATTCATTTTATCCCTTGGTTGTATTATTTAAATGGGATAAACCAAGGTATCCCTTAGATTCCTCCCTAAGAGGAAATAACACAAGTGGCACACACTTTATGAATGTGGCTCACATGCACATAGGAGTTACACTTCAAACTCCTTCTTCCATCTCTACTTAAGAGATGCTTCTCCTCTCTTTTTTTGTAACATAAGCACTAGTTGTAGCACTTCGTCACTTCAAGTGACTCATTGTATGAGCTTGGCTCCCATTCTCTCTCTCTCTCTCACGTTCTTAGGCAATTTTCCCATTCATATTGATTCATGGGGGTTTTTTATGCTTTTCCCCCTTCAAAATCTTGTCTCCTTGTCTTGCTCTTGGTGAATGCTCCTAGTTTTCTTATTTATTCATGGCATATCTCTTTTCTCCTTTCTCTTTGGTTTAAACAACTTCCTGTTTCTCTTTATTTTGTTATTATTTTAATAGGTTTAAACAACTTCCTGTTTCTCTTTATTTTGCTATTATTTTAACATGGTATCAGAGTAGGTTGGTTTAATCTTCTATTGAGTTTACAGGTGAAGGAGCTACCATATCTTGGAGCACTCCAATATCGGAGACTCTTTAGAGAGTATTGAGAAAAAAATTCAAATTTTTTTTGGGTTTGGCTGGTTTACCACCAAACCCGATTTATTTGTTGCATACATTATTGGGTTATCTATTGGATAGAGTACTGACTTGTTTTGTGCAAATTTGGAAACTTTCATTCTTGGCTCTGTTCTTCATCTTTCTTTCAAAATCTGAGCTTTAATCTATTTACTATTTTTCATTAAATATCTTTAATCTAACCCCTTTTGCATGTTTTGACGCTATACTTGCATGTTGGTTTTTTTTTCTAACCTTACAGGATTCAAAAAATTTATCTCTATTTTTTGTCATTCTAGCTCTAACCTTTTTGCAGAAGACTCATTTAGTTTCTAAAATTTCTCTGCATTTGTATTGATAAAATCTTTGTAACTCATATTTTCATTGCGGGTTTCATTGTAATCTATATTTATTTTCATCCACAGGATCAAACTTATTTATGTATTTATCTGTGTTTAAATATTATCTAACTGTGTGGATGTGCAGGTTATATCTCTCTCCTTTCACTGCTCTCTGTATGCACTTACTATTTATTGAAAGAAAATTATTCACTTTCAAGTTATTGTTGTTTACATTCATGCTCTTTATCCTCTAAATCTGGATTCAACCAAAACTCAGGAACTCCTTTCTCTTCTTCATTTTTTCTTCTGATGCATTTTCATTCTGGGACTCGTCCTTAGTTTCAACATCCACTACGCCATTAACAATTTCATATCTCTTAGAATATAGTGGTTCATGCAAATTCTAATATTTAGCTTCCAAAGCAGCTCTCTCCTCAAAGCATTTAGCTTCAAGTTCATCATGTTCACTCTGAAGTTCTTTTAGAGACAACACTCTCTTCTTCACTACAGGAGAAAGGGAATCAAAAATATATGATTGCTGCCCAGCAAGGTGCTCCAACTTATCCTTCAAAGCATTAACCAGACCAGCATGATCCTCGGCACTTAAAGTTGTAGGCAAGGCCACTCCAAGATCCGTCATGCTGTAAGGGGAGAGGTGATCGTTTGAGCCTCCTTGTTTTCTCATGTTTGTATTTGCTCTGTGGCGGCGTTGGTGTGCTTCGAACACAAGACATGCAGGCAGAGTTGTGTAAAACGCTGCGCTTGAAAAAAATGCACAAGGCAAGAAACCCTGAGTGTGCGTTGTCATGTGTGGATGGAGGAATCTTTTTAATGGTCTGTTGTTTCATCATTTCTCTATCTTTATTTTGCAGGATACTCATATTACGTTTTCTTATAGATTATCATGTCTTTCATCTATTTTTATCTATTATATCTGGGTCATTTCTGTTTGCCTTTTTTTGCAGGTCTGCTATCCCATCGGTTTCTTATTATTATATCATTGCATATTCTTTGTAACATTTTCTGCAGGTTCATGATTATATTAATTATCGCAGATTTTGGTTGTAACATTTTGCAGGTCCTTGCAGGGTTTGTTCAGCTTTATATTTAGTTAATTCATTTATCTTTCGATTCTTTGTGCATTTTGTTTATCATATTTGTTTAATCTTTTAATTTAGCAAAGTTGTATTTTAACAAATTATGTTTAATCGTTAAAATTAATTTATTTTTTATCAAAAAAAATTTTAAGCTAGTATACTTTTTTTTCACTTATTATTTTTCAATTTTGACTGGAACCCATTTCAAGTTTATCAATGTAAACTTAATTCAATTGTTAATTTATTATTTAATTGTCATTCAAATTTGTTTCACAATTTAAACAAAAATTTAAATTTTTTTTAATTGTTAAATATTCTTGCATATTGATATTTACTAATCACGTTAAATTATTTTTTTGGATTCTTCATTATATCTTGCAACTTGTATTTCAGTTAATTTATCATGACAACAGTAATGCTGGATCTTAAACTTACAATTTCAAATTATTCTACTTGGAGGCCACACATGTCTGATTTTTTAAACTTTTGACACCTCTTGGATATTGTGTCTTCACTTAATTTGAAACCGACTTCCACCGCTCCTCAGGCTGACCAGGATTCCTGGCAGTTGAAAGATGAGGAAGCATTTGGTCTAATTGGATTCTCACTAAATCCAAACTTATATCACCTTATCACCGATTGTACTGAGGCTCATCAGGCTTGGCATGTCCTGAAGAATACATTTCAAACTCACCAAACCTCTACTCCGCCCTGTGACATTATGTATCCTTTGAATAAATTTCCTATTTTGGATGACCCTTGTGATGATTTTTGCCTTGGGGATGATCCCCTCGCCTTCTTTTTTTCTCATCAAGCTAACATATTGCAGGTTGATGTTGTTTCTTATACTTATTCTGCTTTAGACCAAGAAGATGAAATTATTAATACGTTTATCAATGTCACTTTGCCCTCATGTATTACAAGAGATGATGTTCGTGACACTCAAATGGTCATTATGGAGGACCAACCTCCTTCTCTAAACTCTAATCTTCCTCATTATGATAATGGTAATATTATTGATAGTTACTATACTAGCTCTACTTTTGATTCTACATCTAGTGATGATTTCATTTGGTTTACAAAATCTCTTTATGAAATGAATAATGTATTTAATGATTCTCAATCTATTTTTACTTTATCCGATTTTACTAATTCATATCTAAAGGGAGATCCCAATTATGGGAGATCCACTTGTGGTTATTATCCTTTTTCAGGTAATATTTCTTGGAGAAGAAACTATGATCAATCTCAACATGTACTCAAAGATTTGGGCCTATATCCACAAACTCCAACACTCTTGCATTACGAAAATCAAAGGAATCCCATTTCAAGATTCGAGCACTTATCATTGCACCATCACCTACTATCAACACAAAGTTTAGAAACACAAGTTTTCCTCCTCTACTACAAGAAGGATAATCCAGTTGCAGATTTTTGTAAAACCCCAAGTAAAGATTAAAGGGGGGTGTTAGAATTTAATCTTTACTTGCTTTATGTAAGTAGGAGATTACTATGGAATCCCTACACCTTTTTTGTCCTCTTGTGAAGATAATTCCTTTTATCCCTTGGTTGTATTATTTAAATGGGATAAACCAAGGTATCCCTTAGATTCCTCCCTAAGAGGAAATAACACAAGTGGCACACACTTTATGAATGTGGCTCACATGCACATAGGAGTTACACTTCAAACTCCTTCTTCCATCTCTACTTAAGAGATGATTCTCCTCTCTTTTTTTGTAACATAAGCACTAGTTGTAGCACTTCATCACTTCAAGTGACTCGTTGTATGAGCTTGGCTCTCATTCTCTCTGTCTCACGTTCTTAGGCAATTTTCCAATTCATATTGATTCATGGGGGTTTTTTTATGCTTTTCCCCCTTCAAAATCTTGTCTCCTTGTCTTGCTCTTGGTGAATGCTCCTAGTTTTCTGATTTATTCATGGTATATCTCTTTTCTCCTTGCTCTTTGGTTTAA
>MU226036.1:40115-54244 GCA_018584345.1 Thuja plicata
TCATATCTTTGAATTTTCTTTCTTTTAGTCTCACTTGGTTAGAAATTGTTTTTTATCTAAGTTCTTTGGTCAACTATACCATCTAGAATATTAAGAAAATATTGGAAAGTTAGTCAAAATAAAATATACTATAATTGATGGACCATAGATGGCAATGATGTCACATGGGGAAGATCAAAATTCTCAGAAATTTGACAGATCAAAAGGTGTTTTCTCATAATATATATAGATCCACAGAAATCTACCAATGATTCTCATGTGTAAAGTAGTCTACAGGAGATCATATCACTTTGGAAGATCAGCACATTGAAAATGACTTCCTCAACTGGTCTATAGATGCTTTGATATTATACTCAACACTTGTAAAAGACATGGCCAACTAGACCAGTAAAAATTCTTGGGTGAACATAGAATTCAACAAGTGATAAACATTTTATGATGGCAACTTCTAAAAGCTAAACACTACAGAACCGCCTATACTTGAACATTAACACTGCAATGCTTGGCCAAGATAACAAAGATAAAATATTGAAACCCAGAGTAAATATGTAGCCACATAACCCAAGCAACCTAAAATGTTTTTGTCTCTCAACTACATTCAAGCTCAAAAATAACACATCTTTGTTTCCATCACGGAAATGCCTATTTTTGGATCACTTTTCCACCACAGCTACTTTTTCATAACAACTACTTCAACATTTCGGCGCCAAATAACTTCTCAAAAGAAACAAGCATATCAAATTATAGAATATCTTCAAAGGTGTTCTTAAGCATCAAATTAGTGATATCTTCAAAGGTGTTCTTAAGCATCAAATTGATAAATTTAGATATGAACAGGCTAGTGTGAAAAAATGGTATATGCAATTCTATTAATGGGTCTCAACCATACTTATGGCATAGTTGCACTAAAAGAAATTTTATGGGATGCAATTGGCTCAAATCATCATCTGAAATCTTTAGTAGCATCCAAGTGTGATCAAAGTTCGATTCCAATTCAGTTTCAGTGCTTTCGACAAGTTGGATGAGTTATTAAATAATTAATTACTATTTCACTAATGTGATCTAATGTTGAGAAATCATAAATGGGGTACTTAGTGTACTAGCTCGTTGGAGAGGTAATAAAATGTTTTAAAATTTGCACGCCTAGTTAAAGGTGGCTTTGTGTATGAAACGTTATTATTATTTCAAAATGACAATTTTGAGGGAAAAAAATATTATAATTTTGAATTGCGAATTCCCTCCAAAAAATCTATAAAAGGTGTTGGGGCTCATTTGTGCATATGTTGAAGATTTTTGTAATGAAATGTTGGTGGAATGAACTTGCAAGTACTCCCTAAAAATCATTTGAAGACCAAAACCTTCATTTGATTGCTAGTTTTGGACTGTGTCGTATTACAAGGATTTATTCTTACTGCACAAAATTGTGTTTACATTATATTTATAAGGGAACCAGATCTAGTGGTCACCTAATCCATTTTTTTAGACCTGATTTTATCCTTGAGAAAATTATACTTAATGGGGGGGTATGTGCAGGATCATGGTATGCCAAACTAGGCCTTAAGTGGCAATGAAAATTCAGATAATCAGGGTTAGGAAAGTTGATGTTAAAATTTGGACAAGTTATTAATCTTATATAAAAAATGTGTAAGAAGAGAATCTGTAGAAAATTGAATCTAGTTTCTAAGCTACTATCCCTTCTTTAAAAAAAATTATTCTATATGGTGAAATTTCAAATTTCAATGCAGTAGTATGAAAATTTCAAGAAAAAGATAAGAAGGTGTATGTCTGACCACCTTAAACACAATCAAATGATAATATATTTTTACAAGATTCTAGATATAAGTAGTAGACTCATGTTCGGATGTGATACATATTTTTTTGTAATTTTTTTCCAAGTAAATAATTAATTATGATTTTTCTACTACAACTTTTCTTGAATATAAAGAACCTCGTGTCTAACCACCTTAACTTAGTCTAAAATTCATCAAATTGAGTTTTTTTAAGATTTTAATTATAGTAGGAAAATAATAGAATGTGACTCATGTTTTGGATTTCAAAAATTTAATACAGTTTGAAAGTTATAGTTATTTTTCAATCATTCTATCAATCAAGACTAAAAAGATAAGAAGTAGGCGTATATCTAACCACCTTAAACACAATCAAATGATAATATTTTTTTACTAGATTCTAGTTATAAGTAGTAGATTAATGTTTGGATGTGACACATATTTATTTATAATTTGTTTCCAAGTAAATAATTAATTATGATTTTTCTTCTACAACTTTTTCATAATATAAAAACTCTCGTGTCTGACCACTTTAACTTAGTCTAAACTTCATCAAATTGAATTTTTTTTGTATTTTTCTTGTAGTAGGTGAAGCATAGAATGTGACACATGTTTCAGATTTAAAAAATGATATACCATTTGAAATTTATAGCTATTTTTCAATCAATCTACCAATCAGGATTTCTTTTTCACATCGCCACTTTTTGGCATACCGTGATCTTGCACATACCCGGGGACACCATATACCTCGCACTCTATCAGAGAATCCACATTATTGGGACTGAGTAGGGTCAAACATTGACATAAGCAGCACCATTTCATTTTCCATATTATTGGGTTCCCATTTCACACTCTACTGAGATAAGTAAGAAAACAAAGTTGTAGGATGAATCGTTGTACCCAGATCCATTTTTGGTTTCTCTTTTAAGATCCTTCTTCAAATGAACATTTACAATAATAATGGTAGGGTTGTAATCACCTGTAGTATTGTTTCCAATTATTTTGTTTCACCATTTTCAATTGAGTTGGAAGTACTTGCTATAGAGATGAACTGAGGTGAATCTTTACACTGTTCTTTCTGAGGGAGAGGACTGATTGCAGCATGTATAGCTCTACATTGATTTACTACAATTTAGCTGATCAACATCGAATGTATTCTGATCATTTTATGTAACCTCTAATATATCACTATCTATCTCAGTATGAGCTTCAATATGATTTTCTTAATATATTTAATTTGCAGGCAGGGGTGGTGGGGGCTATGCTTTTAAATTTTCTAGTATAAGCACACTAGAATGTTCCTTTTGCTTTGCAATTTATGTTTTTCTCTTGACCATGGCAAGTGACTTCTTTGACAAACCAAAACTAATCTCCCTACATCTGAGGTAGAATTTATTGACTCTTACACAGTAACATCTAGTGTCTTCTCATGAAAATTGCATGACCAAAATTGTTTTGATAATTAGAGTCTGCAGGAGCTATACTTGTAGATAAACAAAAGGAAAGTGAGAGACACGTACTCACTAAAATATAGAACTTATACTCCTTTGAATATTTCATTATGTTTAGAATATTATTTCTATAGTTCTTTGACATTATATTATTAGTGAAATTAGTTGTCTCAAAGTTGTAAAAATTCAAAGCATTTAGAAAATTGTTTTTAAGAGTTTGTACTAATAATGTATACAGTTGTTGTTTTATATGACTGGATTCGAGTTCAAAAGTTCTCAAATGTAAAAATCTCAAAGTATGTACCCATTCAAAGTGTATGAATATCTGCACTAGCAATATTTTTTTTGTGTTCAATAGATGTACTTAAATGTTCTAAGGTGTAAAAGGTTTTGATATTCAGGAACATGAAAACTTATGTGTTTAGAAGACTCTCATTTGGATGTTTTGATGATTAAATTGTTGACAAGTGAACTATTTCAAGCCTCATATTTCACATACTTGAAGACATGACCTAGAGATTTCACATACTTGAAGATATTGTGATATGATTGGCTTCATGCCATATGAATTGAATTTTCTATTTCTCCATGACCTTAATACATTCCCATTTCTGTTACAAATCATCAGCATATTGTAGAATCTAGCAATTTAAGGAAGAAACTTAGTTGTCTCAGATTGGCATGGTTATTTAAAGTATTTGGTAGATTTACTCTTGCAGGTAAATGATGTCTAGATCATATTCAAACTTGTTGGACCTGCCTTCAGGCGAGTCTCTGAGCTTTGTCATCACAATAAATATATGAGTTAGCCACTGAACCTCACCAGCACAAGATCTTAAAAAACACCTTGGGGTTTGAATTTATTATTTTATTTTTTCAAATATATAGTCGTGGATAGGATTTGAAAATGTGGCTTGTAAATCTTGAGGTTTTGAATTACTTAGCTTTTGGCTTGAGATTATCTTTATAAATATGTCAGTATCATCACTTGGATATGTTGCATTGACATTTTGTTCAAAAATTCTAGTTTCTAGATTTATATCGCACAAAATCAAAGATTCTTAGAACCTTTCCATCCACAATTACATTATAAGATTTAAATCATTCAAATATGGTAATAGAAAATGATACTAAGTGGAAATTCTATGTAGGAAAAAATACTATGTGTTAACGGTTAAAAAACTAGCCCGGAATATCAAACATATAACCCTAGAAACATTCTTGTACATAAATAGTAAGAAATTCCATTTACTATAAATTCAGTCTATGGTAATAACTTGAAATATTTTCAAATTTCACTATATGAATTCGACTGACGAATTTTTTTTCAAGCTATACATAAATAATCAAATCAATTTCAACAAATAGAAAAGCTCTCAGAAACTATATGCAACGTAAAACAAGAATTACCTTTAGATTTTGGGAAATGAAGCTGGTTGTTGATATGTTTTCTTATACACAATTTTTATTCAAGTATGCCATGTCACTTTTTTTCTAAGAAACTATACGCTTTTTGTTAAGAATGACAATAAGATTTCAATGAAAATCCCCATTTTCTCACCTATTTCAGGAACATCCCCAAACTGGTTGTTGTGATCATTGTATTCATTTCTCCTTAGACCAATATAAGAAAATGGAAATTGAGGTCTTCAATAACAGGTGGGATGCACATATAAATTATCGAGAAATGACAAAAAGTACTCAGCCTTAGGTCTCTGACTTCTATTATGAGAAAACACAGTAGTGCATGGAGGCAAGCTGGTTCACACATGAAAACAAAAACATAAATAAAAACAAAGCCCTCAATTTTAAAATAGATGGTAGATAAAACTGGATTACAAATCTAGCTAGGAAACCCTAACACTGAGAATGTAATGTCGTTTCCTCTAGAGTTTTTAAGGAAATATACCAGTATTTCTCATGAAGCCCTTCCAGTATTAGGATGATGCATAATTCTCATGAAGCCCTTCCAGTATTCAGATGATGCACAATGTTCGTGAATCCCTTCCTCCCGCCCGTGATTCGACTAAGACAGAATGAATTGAGTTTGATCACTTTTCTTTTCTTTTTTTGTTTATATCCTGATTTGGTCAAAATTTTGACAATAAACTTAACTAAAGTAAAAAATTTGACCTTTTCGGGACATAAACAAAAAAAAAGTGAACATCACAAGCCAAAATGGCCTTTGGTCGAAAATGAAGGTCGAAAATGAGGCCCAAATGTATAAGTGTGAACAAAGGATACTTAGAGCATTAGACAAGAGAAATGAAAATGATGGAATCAAAATTGAAGTTTCTAATTATGTAAGTAGTCTCAAATTAGAGGAGTTTATAGATTGGTTGAATAGTATGGAGAAGTTTTTGAAGTGGAAGTCTATGATAGAAGAAAAATAAAGGGTTAAAATTTGAATGCACCAAGTTAAAGAGTCATGCAATAATTTGGTGGGATCATATACAAAAAGATTGGAAGAACAAAGGTAAGGATAAAATGGGGACCTAGAATAAGATGGGGAAGAAGTTGAGGGATAAATTTTTGCTAGTGGATTATGCCTAGATCCTTTTTTGTAGATTTCAAAATTTAAAACAAAATATATCTACTATTCAAGATTATAAAAAATGAGTTTTATTAATTTTCCATCCACGTGGAACACCAAGAAATTGAAATAGGAGAAGCGTATTTGCCAAGCTCATGGTTCTGCATATGAATCCATGCTTTAACTTTGAAAAAAAGGCTACCAGGGGCAATAGCAGTGGTCTTTAGAAGCAGTGGGTGGCAAGAGCCCTTTGACACCTACTTGGGAATAAAAATCATGGTTGATTATAAAACCTCACCCCAAATAAATTGATGGTTAAACCAAAATTGTGCTACAAGTTAGTAAAACAAAATTAAAATAAAATCTTTAAAATGCCAACATGAATTCATACCCACTAATTAAATGATGACACATTAGTGGGAAGAGTTGATAGAAAATATCACATAATAGTATAGATGATGTAGTGAGATTGTGCAAGGAGAAGGTTCCTATATCATATTAATTTTTATAAATGATATATTTTTTGATGTCTAGAAGTGATAGATGTGACCAAGTGTGCTTGCACAAGCTTCCTAGGACCTCCATTATTCCTAGCCTTCTCAAGACCCTATGTTTCCTCTTAGGATCTATTTATTCCATACTATACTAGTCTTGGACTAATCCAATACCACTCTGAGAGTAGGTAACTATTGTGGTTCACAAGGAGACAACTATCACCAAATTACACTATACTCTTTCACTCCTTCTTGGATGGTTCCAAGTACATTTTCAACTTCTCAACTCCATAAGTTTCTGCAAGGATACTTCTCATGTTTAAAATCTTCCTAGGATCCATTTTATCCCATTAGTGACTTGGTAACATAAAGTTTCCAAACGATCTCCCAATTTATCTCCAATCTTGGCTTTTAGGCCTAATGCCTCTACTAGCCCTATCTGACAGTTATTTCTAATTCTTGAAAAATAACCCCAAACAACCCCTAAAACAAAGTGGGATTCAGATACCCTTTTCCAAGACTCAAAGGATTTTGTAGGTCTTAGGTTCCTAGGGTATCCGTACAATAGATTCCTAGAAATAAGGATAACTAGGGCTAATTGGGTTAAATAAGTGGAGTCAGATGATTTATGCTTGGAAAAGTATCAAGATGGATTGGTAGAGCCTTCTCCTTCCTAGGAGGGGTATGTATGACCTAAAGTTGTATAAAACCTTGCTTTTTTTTCTTCTCCCCATGGTATCCCTGTAATCAAACACTAGAAATCAATAGCAATCTCCCAACCGGACACTCCAATCTCGCCTAGGGCTTGCCATGAAAATTAGCTAAACAACTTTCCTGAACCTCTCCTACTATATAGAGGATCCCCTTCCATATTCCTCTATTCCATGATGAAATTCATGATGGAGATTTATGGGGGTGCCATTTTTCTCAAAATTGCTTGAACAACACCAGCAGACTGTACACTAACAAAATAATTTCCTAACCTATGCAAATGAACTATTAGAAACTTCACACCAAAGAAAAACGTACTAAACATATCCTATCTACAATAATACAACACAAAACTTGATGATTCAATCCATTAACTAATGCATGAAATCAAAAGCATTCACTATATACTGAACACAAAGTTGTAGAGCAAAATCAAACAACTTCAATTCTTCTTCATACCACCTATCCTCAGGAAATGAGCCTCCTCGTGGTTTAATATGTATTTTCCATTTTTTAGGCTAGTTACACTAACTAACTTGTCCACTCACTGAATGGAATCAAACTTGACAATGTTTTCAGACAACATTGCAAAGTTGCAAAATGTTGCCAAGCATCATTTTAGCAACTTTTGCATCTTTGCCTAAAACTTAGCTTAATGACCTCTAATTATTATGGCATGATGTAAAAACATCATAAATTCCTTCTTGGGCACAAATCTAATCCATGTTAAGCCTTCTAGGCTTCTTGACCCCAAATTCCCTTTTTAGGCTAAATTACACTAAACACACTCAAAACCTCAAAAATCTAGTTCGATTGATCCTAGTCTAGTCCAACTAGGTACAAACATGAAAGACCTTCTAAGGTAAAATAGAAAAAAAATTACTTGTCTAGGGTCAGTACAAGCCAAAAAAAAACATAGGGATAGGATTTAGCCTAGGTGCTCCTGCACCATCCTCCCCAAATAGAGAGATTTTAATCCACCCTTGGATTGAGAAAGTTGGTATCAATGCCCAACTTCTTGAATTCTATCTTCCTAATCCATGTAGCCTCTACATTAGCTTGTCCATGCCACTTCATCATATTTTCTTTGTAATCCTTCTTCCTAGTCTGTTTGTAGACTCTTGAATCTAGTATTTGATCTACTTTCTTGGAAAGTGTAGAGGGTAAGTTCAGTCCCTCCACTTCTTGTATCACCCCAGTCAAACTCTAATCTGGATCTGGCATAGGACCTTTGTATGAAACCAAATTTGTGACATTAAACATAGGAGATAAACCAACATCCTCTAGAAGTTCCAACTTATATGCATTGGTGCCATATTTGGCCAGAATGGTACATGGGCCAATCCTTCTCATCTGTAGCTTATTAGGCACTCCTTTCTGCAATCTTGCCTTTCTCAGATGGACCATTACAATAGCCCTTACTTGGAATTGGATATCCCTTTTTCTTTCATCCACTTTATGCTTTATCTTCTCAGTCAAAGTCTTGCTTACTGTCTCATGCACTTCCTTCATAGATTGTGCAAAATCTTATGCATAGCCACTTTCTTTGGCTCCATCCTTCAACTCCCTGAGTTTAAATATCCCTCTTGGGTGTAATCCATAAATGATTTCAAAGGGGATTCTTCCTATGGTTTGGTTGACAGTGTCATTAATGCATACTTTGCATGTCCAATGAGTTGGTCCCAAGCTTGACCATACTCCTTTGTTAAGCACCTTAGGATGTTACCTAGACTCCTATTAACCATCTCAGTTTGACCATCTTTCTGAGGGTGATATGTAGACCCAAAGGATAGATTAGTTCCTATCTTTTTCCAGAGTGTCTTCCAAAAATGGCTCATGAACTTTGTATCTCTGTCTGACACTATGCTCATTGGTAACCCATGAATTATTACAACCTCTTTGAATAACATGTGAGCTATTTGACAAGCATCATGGATTGTATTGCAAGGAACAAAATGGGCCTTGCTAAACCTGTCTACTATGACATATATATTGTCAAATCCCTATTTGGTCCTTGGTAACCCTACAAAAAAGTCCATACTTAAGCATTCCCATGGTCTACTTGAGATGGGAATGGGTTGGTAAGGGCCTTCATTAGAGGATGTGCCTTTTTCTTTTTGACACACTACACAACACTCCACATACCTCTTGGTATCTAAGTTCATCCTTGGCCAAAAGTAAAACCTTTGGACTAACTCTTGGGTCTTATTGAATCCAAAATGACCACTAAGTGCACCATTGTAGTTCTCTTGAATCATATTTTCCCTAATTGATCCCCTAGGGACACATAACTGACTCCATTTAAACAAAAATTCACTTTGCAAAGTGTAATCAGAAAAATCACCATGGAAGTGGCTCTTATGCTCCTTACATACCTTGTAGATCTCTACAAAGTCGTCATCCTCAACATATAGGTCCTTAAAACTTTCAATACCCGTGCTCTGCAATTGTACTTCTTGTACTATCATTAGTCTTCTACTTAAAGCTTCTGCTACTTTGTTTTGCAGTCCTTTCTTGTGCTTGATATTGAAGGTGTAAGCCAGAAAGTACTCTACCCATTTAATGTGCTTGTGACTAAGCTTGTCTTGGGAGTTTAGGAAACTAAGAGCTTGGTTATCTGAATACACTACAAACTCCTTAGGAAGCAAGTAGTGTATCCATTTCATTAGTTCTTGGACTAGAGTATACATCTCTTGGTCATAAGAAGATTACTTCTTCTTAGCATCAGTGAGCTTCTCACTGTGAAAAGCCACTTTTCTTCCCTCTTGGCTCAAAACAGCACCAATGGCAACATTACTAGCATCACACTCAACTGTGAATAACCTCCCAAAACTTAGTAATGTTAGGATTGGTTGAGTGGTATCTTCTTCTTCAGTAATTCCAATCCATGGTTAGCTTTATCATTCCAAATAAATTTGGTTTTCATCCCTCCTTTAATAGTATCTAACATAGGAGCACAAATAGCACTGAATTGCTTAATGAATATCCTATAGTATTGATCTAAATCATGAAAAATTTTCACCTCTATTGCAGTATTTGGAGTAGGCCAATTAAGAATCGCTTCTACCTTGATTGGATCCATTTTTAGGTTGCCTTGAGACAATACAAACCCAAGGTACACTAGCTCCTGCTTCATGAATTCACACTTTTCCAAATTTATCATTAGCTCCTCCTCATGCAATTTCTTGAAAACAATTTGCAGATGTCTGAGATTTTCCTCTTTAGTCTTTTTATATATTAGTATATCATCTAGATACACTACCACAAATTTTCCAATGTAGTCTTTTAGGACTTCGTTCATAAGTCTCATGAATGTAGATGGGGCATTAGATAGCCCAAATGGCATCACAAACCATTCATATAAACCTTCTGTAGTTTTGAAGGTTGTCTTCCATTCATCCCCTTCATTGACCCTAATTTGATGATACCCACTCTTTAGGTCAATCTTGGTAAAATATTTTTCTTCTCCTAAATCATCCATTAGGTCTTCTATCCTAGGGATAGGGAACCTATACCTAATGGTAATTCGGTTTATGGCCCTTGAATTAGTACAAATCCTCCAAGTTCCTCCCTTTTTTGGTGGTAAGACAGTGGAGACTACACAAGGACTAATGCTTTCCCTAATGAGTTTAGGAGTTCTTGAATTTGCTTGGCAATTTCCTCATTTTGTTGAGGGGTCATCTTGTAGGCTGCTTTATTTGGAAGGGTATCTCCTGGGATAAAGTCAATTTGATGACTAACATCTCTCTTAGGGGGTAGGGTAGATGGTTTTCCATCACTTACTATGCTCTTGTATTCCTGTAGCAACTCTTGCACTTCTTTTGGTACCTCTGTCTTATTCATTGTCTTGTCTGTACCTTTTTGTTTAGGTTTCAACACCAGTGCTAAACCCACTCCATCTCCTTCCTCTAAGGATTCTATGAACTCACTTTCATTGACCATAAAGATATTGGGACCTAAGGACTTCATTTCTCCTTCCTCTAACAGTAATTGTATTTTAAAAGTCACACCATCCTTCTTGAAAGAATATGCATTCTTTGCTCCATCATAAATGGCATCTCTGTCAAATTTCCATCTTCTATCAAGTAAAAGGTGACATGCATCCATAGGTAGGATGTCATGTAATACCTTGTCTTTGTGTCTTCCAATAGAGACGTCCACCCATGCTTGTTCAATCACAAGGACATGTTGCCCTTTGTTCAACCAAGTAACCTTGTATGGGTTACTATGTGGGATCCTTTTCATCTTTAAATTGTTAATTGCCTCCTCTGACACTATTTTTTTAGTAGACCCTAAGTCTATGATGACTCTACACACCTTTCCCATCATTTTACATTTCACTCTAAACACTGACCTCCTTTGACTGGGTTCCTCCTTCACTAGTTCTTTAATCAGTGTCCTTCTCATTATAAATTTCTCTCCCTCTTCTGACTCCAAGGGTATCTAAGGGTTTTTTCTTCCACCACTAGTCTCCTCTTGAACCATGTTGACTTTCTTTTCATTTCCTTGGGAAGTTGAACCTTTCTCTTGACACCTATATGCAGGATGTTCCATTTGGTTACATTGATAGCATTTCATGTTTATAAAGTAGGAGCCTCTCCCTTTACTATTGTTCCTCCCTCTCCAATTGTTATTAGAGCCTCTTCCTCTATTGGATTTTCCTATGCTTGGACTCCCTTCTTATTTCTTAGTTAATTTGGTCTCTCCTTGGTTCTTGGACTCTAAACTTCTACCACCATATCCACTTCTTTGTCCTCTGTTATCTCTTCATCTACATCTTCCTCTTGTATTGCTTGAATCTTGTTTCTTTCTCAACTTCTCTTCCACCTTTACGGAAAGTTGGTGGCATCTCTGGACAGTTGTAGGAGCAAGCAAACTTAGTTCATCTTTTATAGTCCACTTCAAACCATTAAGGTATCTAGCTACCTTCCCAGTTTCTTCTTCTGCAACCCTTGATCTTATACATAGCCTTTAAAACTCTTCAGTGTAAGAGTTAACATCCAAGTCTTTTTTCCTAAGACTTTATCTCCTTTTATGCAACTGAATCTCATAATCTTCAGGTACATCTGTTTCTCTAATTTTGGTTACCATGGATTTCCAAGTGGCTATGGGTTTCTTTCCTTCCTTCTCTCTCTCATCTTTGATGAATTTCCACCAAGTGAGTGCAGACCCTCTTAATCTAGCCTTTTCTACTTTCACTTTCTATGCCTTAGTTATACCATCACATTCAAAGTGATTTTCTAGCCCTTCAATCCAATCTAGGACTATCTCTCGTTCCATCTTTCCAGTGAAGATAGGAAATCCTTCCAATGCCTTACCACTCAAAGCCTTTAGTTCTTTTAAGAATGGTACTTCAGTGAGGAAAGGGTTAGCTTCAAGGACCTCATCATCTAAGGCAATCTTCTTACTCTTTCCTTCAACCTTATCCTTCACTTCCTAAGTCTTTTCTTCTACTTGGTCCACTTTGTGTTCCAATTGTGCCAATATTTCTCTAAGAAATATATTCTCTTCTTCTTGCTCATCCACTTTCTTTGCCAACTCAGCATTAGTCACCATTGTAGACTCTCCTACTGATTCTATTGATTGAAACATTCACCACAAGTCAAATCTTATTGGACATGATACTAATCTGATAGATGTGACCAAGTGTGCTTGCACAAGCTTCCTAGGACCTCCATTATTCCTATCCTTCTCAAGACCCTATGCTTCCTCTTAGGGTCTCTTTATTCCTTAATACACTATTCTTAGACTAACCCAATACCACTATGAGAGTAGGCAACTATTGTGCTTCACGAGGAGGTAACTATCACCAAATTACACTATACTCTTTCACTCCTTGGATAGTTTCAAGTACATTTTCAACTTCTCAAATCCACAAGTGTCTGCAAGGATACTTCTCATGTTCAATATCTTCCTAGGCTCCATATGATCCCATTAGTGACTGGGTAACATAACTTTTCCAAACAATCTCCCAATTTATCTCCAATCTTGGCTTTTAGGCCTAATGCCTCTACTAGCCCTATCTGACAAGTTTTTTCCAATTCTTGCAAAATAATCCCAAAAAAAAAGTGGGGATTCGGATACCCTTTTCCAAGACTCAAAGGATTTTGTAGGTCTTAGGGTCCTAGGGTGTCCGTACAATAGATTCCTAGAATTAAGGATAACTAGGGTTAATTGGGCTAAATAAGTGCAGTCAGATGATTTATGCTTGGAAAAGTATCAAGATGGATTGGTAGAGCCTTCTCCATCCTAGGAGGGGTCTATATGACTTCTAGGTTTACAAAACCTTGCTTGGTTTTCTTCTCCCAATGGTATCCCTGCAATTAAACACTATAAATCAATAGTAATCTCCTAACCAAACACTCTAATCTCGCCTAGGGATTGCCATGAAAATTAGCTAAACAACTTTCCTGAACCTCTCCTACTATATATACAATAGATGGGTATGTGCAGGATCATGGCATGGCAAACTAGGCCCTTAAGTGGTAATGAAAATTCAGAAAATCAGGTTTAGGAAAGTTGACATAAACATTTGAACAAGTTATCAATATTATATAAACAAGGTGTAAGAAGAGAATCTATAGAAAAATGAATTTAGTTTCTTTTCTACAAGCCATTTTTTTTTAAAATTATTCTATATGGTGAAATTTCAAATTTATATGCAATAGTATAAAAATTTCAGGAAAAAGATAAGAAGTAGGTGTATGTCTGACCACCTTAAACCCAATAAAATGATAATTATTTTTTACAAGATTATACATATAAGTAGTAGACTCATGTCTAGATGTGATGCATATTTTTTTGTAATTTTTTTCTAAGTAAATAATTAATTATGATTTTTCTACTACAACTTTTCCAGAATATAAAAAAATTCGTGTTTGACCACCTTAACTTAGTCTAAACTTCATCAAATTGAAAACTTTTTATTTTTTTATTGCAGTAGGCAAATCATAGAATGTGACCCATGTTTAGGATTTCAAAAATTTTATATTGTTTGAAAGCTATAGCTATTTTTCATTCAGTCTATCAATCAGGACTAAAATGATAAGAAGTAGGTGTATGTCTAACCACCTTAGATGCAATCAAATGATAATATTGTTTTACTATATATATATATATATATATATATATATATATATCTGTGTGTGTGTGT
>MU226036.1:54257-74701 GCA_018584345.1 Thuja plicata
TGTAGACTCATGTTTGGATGTGACGCATATTTTTTTGTAATTTTTTTTCCAAGTAAATAATTAATTATGATTTTTCTTCTAGAATATAAAAAATCACGTGTCTAACCACCTTTAATTAGTCTAAACTTAATCAATTTGAATTTTTTTTTCTTTTTTTCTTATAGTAGGTGAAGCATAGAATGTGACACATGTTTCGGATTTAAAAAATCTTATACCATTTGAAAGTTATTGATATTTTTCAATCAATCTACCACTCAGGACTTCTTTTTCACATTGCAATTTTTTGGCATACCATGATCCTGCACATACCCAGATATAGAGGATCCCCTTTCATATTCCTCCATTCCATGATGAAATGCACGATGGAGATTTATGGGAAAGCCAATTTTTCTCAAAACTGCTTGAACAACACTAGCAAATATTACACTAACAAAATAATTTCCTAACCTATGCAAATGAACTCTTAGCAACTTCGCACCAAAGAAAAATGTACTGAAACTATCCTAGCTACAATAATCCAACACAAAACTTGATGATTTAATCCATTAACTAATGCATGAAATAAAAAACATTCACTGTATACTTAACACAAAGTTGTAGAGCAAAATCGGACAACTTCAATTCTTCTTCATACCACCTAGCCTCGGGAAATGGGCCTCCTTGTGGTTTAATATGCCTTTTCCATGTTTTTAGGCCAGTTACACTAGCTAACTTTTCCACTCACTGAATGGAATCAAAGTTTACAATGTTGTCGGACAACATTGCAAAGTTGCAAAAAGGTGGCGGACAACATTACAAAGTTGCAAAATGTTGTTAAGCAACATTTTAGCAAATTTTACATCTTTTCCTAAAAATTAGCTTAATGACCTCTAATCATTATGGCATGATGTAAAAATATCATAAAGGCCTTCTTAGGCACAAATCTAAGCCATGTTAAGCCTTCTAGGCTTCTTGACCCCAAATTCACTTTTTAGGCTAAATTACACTAAACATGCACTCAAAACCTTAAACATCTAGTTGGATTGATCCTAGTCTAGTCCAACTAGGTACAAACATGCAAGACCTTCTAAGGTAAAAAATAAAACAACTGACTTGGCTAGGGTCAATATAAGCCACAACAAAACATAGGGATAGGATTTAGCCTATGTGCTCCTGCACCAAGTAGCATTCATGGTTTTGTACAAAATGTATGATATGGATCTTTATGATGTATGAAATCAATTCAACTACAATAATGATGCAATAATACTTAGTTTCTAGGGTCATGTCATAGACATATTTTGATGATTTGATATGTGTAATTAGGGCTTTTGGGATTTCTAGATGTAAATGAAGGTTTTATTTTGGCCCAATCTACTTTAAAAAATCAACTACCTATAGGAGATTTGGGAACTTGCCTAAATTTCAAGCCCTCATAACTTTGGCTGAAATGGTCAGATTTAGACAAAATGTAAGGAAATCTTGAATTTATTAGCCATCCTAGACTCAATAGAAAGCTTAGATATTCTCCAATAGATGCCAAAAATGGTCTAAAATGGAACCCACAAAAATTTCTCTCATTTGGCAATAACTCTACCCTTAAAGTTAAGAAGGTGTTTGTGTGGCCATGGCTCTAATATCATGTTGACGCTATAGACATCAAGATTAGTAGAAAAAAACATTGAAACCTTTCATAATAGAATATGCAATATAATGAGCATTCTTTAATATTGAGATATAATATATGAGATATGGGATATATTACATGGGTATAATCACTTGATTATATAGACAAAGTGTGATAGGTTATGACAGCCATTCATAGTACAAACATTAAGTACCCAAGGAAAATATAAATGCCTCAGTGAACAAAAGTAAATGAGGTTAACATGACCCTATTTTAGCTAACTTCTAGAAATGTCACCTAGGACCTTTAGAAGTAAAATCAACATGTACATAGCTTCCCACCAATGTCTAGTTAAGAAATAATCATTGTCACGCTATAAAATTTCCAACTAGCTTCCTAACCTTAGTTGACTACGTAATCATTTTTCCTATTTCCTTAATAGTCGACTCTCAATTAAATAAATTAAACTTATCCTTTGTATCTCATTCATACAAAAATTAAATAGATTAAATAAATACACATTAGTTATTTAATTATCCATTTTCTAGATTGATTTATTAGTTAATTGTACAAAGGGAAAAGGGGAGAAAGGTATATGAGGGGTTTGTCCACCTTTCCCGTATGCACAATTAGAAGGAAGATGGCCCAATAGGCTCAAGTAGGACTTAAGAGCAAAGTGAGTGCAATTATCCTTCACTAATGATGATTAATAATGAAATAGATTTAGGGAAATGACCTAATGATGTAATAAAAATGACTAAATAAGAAAAAATGAACACTTTTAGGAAAATACAGACAGACAAAAATAAACAAAAAGATGCAATAACCTAAAATGGAGTCTCAAAAATTGTATTGACTTGTAAATTGAATCTAAAGGTTTTTTGACAAGAAGACTGGGGCATTCTATTCCTAGGAGTTATACCCAAAATTTTGGCAATCATTCCCGGAGATCCTGATCTTTCTGAAATAATTCTGACACCTGTGCAATATGTACTTGCACATAGAAAAATAGGGAAAATGTTGTGGAAAGGGGTTTTCGTTGGTCAAAACCCTGTATGGGAATCAACCTTGAAAATGAAATAAGATTGCATAAAAGAAAGTAAATATGAAGGTAAATATTAGATCTACATTGTCAGAATGGATATTGAGATTTCACGTATTCATGAAGATGTCCACATTGTAGTTGTTGAGCTTGCAATGTAGAAAGGAATCAAGGATGTCTTCACAAATGTATGTATCTATGAATGTCACTCCTATATCTTCAATATTGTTAAGCTTGATTGAACACTTGCTATGGGAAAAGAATGCATAAGGAGGGATAAAGTATCTCTTTCTTTCTCTATAACTTCTCTACTTAGCTATCATGGGAGATAATCTTTCTATAATTGAGAAGATTGGCTTCAAAATGCCTTGGATTCTTGGAGAGATGCAAGATCTTGGATGCTTGCCTTCAAATATTTAATTTCTTGATTTCTTGATTGCTTGATTATCATTAAAGTTGCTTCTTTTCAACTTGGTTACTAGAATAAGGAGAGATAGGGTGTTTATATGCATCTCACCCATTTCGGGATTCAAGATTAAGTCATGTTGATCACTGGATATAATTCCCCACTAAAACATTGCAACGGGGCTCTGATTCAAATTTGGGCCGAATCCCCAAGAAACAAAATGCCTTGGGCATTTTACTTCTAGGAACAAGAAGTCCTAGGCATTTTGTTCCTAGGAGAAAGCACTATAATTTAAATGGGGATCTAGGACAATAGGGTAGATGTCAGCTCAGGGGGAGTTAGGTAGCTGGATCAAGCATAATGGACATGAAATCTTGAAATCGCCAAAATGGGCCTAATTGAGCATCCAATTATGAGTGTTAAATTTTTAGGATGTTACCTTGACTAAAACCAATTAATTAATTAATTAATCCACTAGTACATTCCTAAAAATGTTCAAGCCATGGTAAAACTTGGATGTGTCAAGAATGGACATGATAAGGTTTCCACCTCCCAAAAAACCTTCTTGCTCAATCTGATCCGCCTATTTCTCAAAAACAATCTTAACCTTTCACGCGTCTCAAAGAAATGACATTTTGGATTTTGAAAAAATATTATTTTATGTTCGCACTCTTTAAATCACTTTAATTTTGGAACTTTCCAAGTCCAGCAATGCCAAGGTGACACTTGGCAGCTCCTCTCTCTAATCCTCTCATTCATCCTAAATCATTAAAATCTTGTATCAATATCAACCCTTGATCAATTGTCTTCTACCTTTCACCAGGTGTCTTCCCAGTTTATATAAAGACCATGTTGTAGACTATTTTTATATGAGGTTCATGAAATAAATTTATATTGTTTATTTTAAGAGTAAACATTTATCACGTTTCAAACTTACAAATTGATTGGAACACAACCACACATGTTGTGTATGCAAAAAGGATTTGTGGGAGATAGAACAATTATTTTCACCTTTTTGTTCAACTTATTTACTTAAAGGAGGTGTCAATTACATGTAGAATAGTATGTGCCTACATAGTTTGATATTTTGTGTTGAGTTCCACATCCTCACTGTTGACATCTTGACAGGCTTGGTGTGACCCGTGTCCCTCATCTAACTTTATGTTGAGCTATTTGTGAGTTTTTTCACTATAGGTTGTCAATTTGACATGTCTACCCTTATTTTTTATTCTATTATTTATACAAATTGATGTTTCTACTCATAGAGTAACACTTCTACTATAACTCAAAGACCAAATTAGAATTTTGGCATGCCAAGTTGATATTTATACTTAAATATGAAGTTTATTCTACGACTAAACATAGATTGGCCTATTCTTTTCATTTAAATTGATGTATCTTCTTCCTAAATTATGACATTTTTTATTTTTATGTTGGCAACCCTTCCCTTTGATAGTATTAACATATTCCTTTATCTTTTTCTTGGGATATTGACATATGTGTTTACCTATAATTGCAATATTTTTCATTTGTAACATGTTTGTTATGTTTTTCTTACATATTTCATCTCATTTTTAAATTCTTTTATGATATAAGATATATATATATATATATATATATATATATATATATATATATCACAAGTTTAATGCTCTTGCTCCATAATTTGGTGTCTCTATATCCCATAGATCTAACATCTTCATTTTAAAATATTGACTCTCATTTACTCATCTATTTTTTTTTTAGCTCTTGGACATCCTAACATGCTTTTGCATCACCACTCTCGATTATCCACATACAAGTTTAAATATTATGGGAAATTTTGGATTTCAGCCTCTATCTTCCATTATAGGAAACATAGATTGATATTTATATTGTACTTCAACTTTTTTTTTCTCTACATAATCGTGTACTTTCTATAGATTGGTGCTTCTATAGGTAACCTCTAGTAGTTACAAAAAAATGGTGCTTCTATAGGTAACCTCTAGTAGTAACAAATATAATCATTTGATATATTTTTCCTCAAATTCAACGTCTCTATTTTTTGTTATAGGACTTCTACCTCTCTAACAATGCTTCTATTTCATATGCATATATAATTTCACCATTTCTTTAGAGTTTAAATTTTTTGTTAACTATGTTTTTAAATTCTAATAACCTTTCCTTATTGCTCCCCATTTGTTCAAGACTGCTCTAAGAAACTATTAACACTTGTGTAATAAGTTTACTTTTCAAAGGAACTGTCATGTACCACTAAATCTAGTTTCACACTTAATGTCTAAGATAAGTAAAACATTATTTATCATTCTTTAGAGGAACTTAGTGTATGTGCTCTCTATACATATAAAAACATGTTCTTCAAGATCAAAAACACAATTTGTTCACTTTTATCATTTTTTATCCCTAGAGAATCAAGTCATTTATGCTCTCATTACATCACAAGATAATCTTAGAGATCAAAATTACTTGGTCCTTCATATTTGTAGAAGGTATATGTTAGATTTAGTCACCAATGGGGTGACTCTAATCATCATATCCTAGTGAGACAAGAGTGTATAACTGGACAACATGATTCAAATTTCTAAGACCGCGTACTTTAGTAGTTTGAAAATTTATTTATCTTCAAATTGTATGGTAATTGTTTCTCTTTAATTTTTAAAATTTTTACTATTCAGAAATAGTAACATTTTTTATGCACTAAAATTAATTCTTTATCTTTAATAAACAATTGACATTTAACCTAATCTAATCAATACAACAGTATCTAATCGATAATTATCACTAATCAGTTTTCCCTTTCAAAACAATTTATATTTAAAAAGTTACAAATCAAAAACAATTGAGATTAAAAGGAATTACATATGTAAAAAATGGAAATTAAACTACTCTTAATTGAACATCCTATATTTAAGATCTTATAAAATATTTTTTATAATCAAACTACCATTTATATTTAAAATACAGAAAAATACATGTTATAGATCAGTTTACTCCAGACATAGTAACATTCTTAACATTCCCTGCACCTCGCTCTCATATCATGTGAGGCTTTTATACCTGTATCTCCGCGCAATGAATACAAAAGCCAGAAGATTGAGAGCATTCAAAGCAACCAGCAACCAGTAAAAATTATCCAGTCGACTTGTATTGAGATTATCATTCAGCCAACTGTGACCCATCTTCCCGGTAACACTGTTAACAATGTGAATAACAAGACTGCTGACAAAGCTCCCGATACCGGCAGCTGTCAAATTGGAGGCGACCCCCAAACTCCTCATGGTGTCTGGCACTTGTGAATAGAAAAATTCCGCTAGACCAACCAGAGCAAAAGCATCCGCTATACCCAATACTACATTGGGCAGGGCAAGCCAAAACACACTCATCGGAACCACTGCCTGTGGCTTGTCCATGAGACCGTGGGCTTCTGCGATGTTCAGGCGCTTGGCTTCAACCACGGCCCCTATTATCATTCCCACGATTCCAAACACATATCCTGCTCCGATTCTCTGAAGGATGCTTATTCCTCGCTCCATGCCAGTTATCCTTGCTGCAAATGGAACCAGCAGTTGGTCATATGCGCTCACTGCAATCAGAGTGGTGATGATTACTATGGCCAGAGTGGAGGCAGGGGGTATTCTGAAGTGGGGGCCAAGGCTCCTGTCCATTGTGCTGCTCTGCTTCACGAAGAATGTTCCGCCCTGTGCCAGAGTCACTGAGTAAATGATCACTGTGAACCACACCGGTACCATTCTTGCTAATTGCTTCACTTCTTCTACTTGTCTCTCTGTGCAGGATTTCCAGGGATCTTTGCTGCCATGCTCTTCTTCTCCAATGGCTGCCTTATCCAGACACTTGAAGTCACGTCTGTGATTGGGTTTGTTAGGCTCTGGATTTACCTGCAAATTGCGGTTTCTGAAAGCAGCAACCAACACCTGTTGCACAAGAAAGGTAAAATTCTATCTTACATCTAATTATAAAATTTGCAGGTCTGAACAATCCAGTTTAAATAACCTTTTAAATTTTTTAATTTATTTAGATGGCTTGTCTGAAATTATATTAAAATTAAATTAATCTGGGAAAAGATTAATAGTTAGCTGATTTATAGTCTAATATTTTTAACAATATTGTACAAGTAGCTGTAATTTTAAAGTTGTTAGTGTGGATGATGACTATCTATAATTGAATGTAATGTATTTCTTAAATCTAAAAAGACAACAAATCATGTGATACCAAAGCAATGCACCATATGTATTTCTTAGATCTTAAAAGCCACAAATCATCCAACGACGTGCCCCTGAAATCTTAGTTATAAGCATGGGACTTGCCAAGTAAGCCGGTATCGAAAATTGAGACTGAATTTAACTTTCCAAATAGAATTTTGAGAAAGGCAAAGTTAAGGTGTTCAACTCCTAGATCCTCCTCCTTAATTAGATCCTACTGAAAAAACCCTAATATGATGTCAAATGAACCACCTAAACAAATTAAAATTTAGAATATGCTGATTAAAATTTTGAAACATGCACATAAATAGCCTATGGATTATTACAATAGACCATAACAATTTCATCTGCACTGCAAACCTGAGCAATCCGAGTGATTGGGCTTCCAGCAGGAACTTTGTGTCTGTATTTGGGCGTCCCACATAAGAAAATGAGTATGGATATGAAACTCACAGACGCCACGATGCCAAATCCTGCCCCCCAACTGACATTCCCTTGAACATACACTATCACTGTATTTGACATGAGAATAGCCAAAGCAATGAAGAAGTAATACCAGTTAAAGAAGGAGATCTTCTGTTTGCTTTCCTTTGGGTTTTGGTAATCAAACTGATCTGCTGCAAATGATTGCAAAGATGGCTTCATTCCACCAGACCCACAAGATATCATATACAGTGCTGTGAATAATACCGCAGTCTGAGTGCCCGTGGCATGCTTTTGCATGTTAGGAGGAGGCCTGAGAGAAGAGATGGATACTGAGGCTATGAGGAGTGTTAATCCTGAGAGATAGAGAAGTGAGGAAATGATGATCATATAATAGCGTCCAACATAGGCATCACTCAGGAATCCTCCCACCAGAGGAAGAATACTTGTCACCCCAGACCATGTGTTCACAGTCTCTGCAGATGATGCAACTCCCTCATACATAACATCAGTTAGGTATGTGAATAGGCTTGCTGCTATTGTGAAATATGCTAATCTCTCTCCCATGTCAACACCTGCACAGTATATAAGTAAATAAAAAATTGATTCGACACATGCACAGCATATAAGTAAATAAAAATTGATTCAACACCTGCACACTATATAAGTTAATAGAATTTGATTCTTATTATAAGCAATAATTTGAAATATTGCTTGACAATTTAGAAAAAGAGGGGCAGTGTGTATTAGTAATGTAAGAAGAAAAAAAAAAAAAATGTTAAAATGAAGAATTCTATATATTTATCTAAAAGATGTGGAGAGCCGTCAGTTTAGAAGTTTAAAAGTGTGTTAAATATTGAAATTGTTGTTGTTTGAATGTTATAAATGTTTCGGATTATATTTCATTATCCATCATCAGGATAGTGAATTAAGGAGGAGAAATTTACATTCCAGACAAATTTCTCCTCTAATTCCCTATTCTGATGATGGATCACAGAATATGATCCAGCCAAAGATATACACGATTAAAAATTCAGAAATCTTTAAGCAATATTATCATGAATTGTAGAATCCACATAATATTTATGATTGAAATTCTTATTATAAATAAATAAATACTTGACACTGATATATTATTTTTGAAATTTGAAACATCTTAAACACAAACAATTGAAAAAAGAAGCTTAAGTGCAAAAACTAGAGCATCAAAGCTTCACTATATATTGACCTAGATAATCTGGTATATATTGATGCAGTTGACATCTAAACTGCTTATAGATATATAAAATGCAGAAGTTGCAGATATCTTGAAAGGCTTTAACAAAAACATTCCCTGTTCTTCATGGGTTTTCTTCGTGTTGTATGAAAGATTGAGAAAGGAAAGAAAAGAGAGTACCCATAATGAAAAAAGCAGCATTCCAACGGCCAGTTGCAGAATAGGAAACAGGGGTTCCCTTGAGATCTACTGATCCATCTTTTACCAACTCACTTTCCATTCCCTTCTCAGCATGTTCAATACCAAGCCCAGCTTCCATTCTCATCTGTTTTCCTTACTGTATTTTTTTCTCTTGTATGCCCTCAATAATTCATAGAACATATAGGCTGAAAGTCTTCTAGATGTTAGGTAACATATTGTTCTTCAGAACTATATTTTTAATTAAAAAATATCACGGGTGGTAGGCCGTGCAACCGACACAAAAGTATTTAAAAATAAAATACAGGCCATCTAATTTATCAGCTTGCTTCTAAATGGTATATTCTTCATACTTTGATAATATAGCATATTTTTAAAATGAAAACATCTTTTTCTTTGGAGGGGCGTTACCACCTCTCAATGATGAGAGAGTTTTAAAATCCACAAGAAGCGTAAAGCTAAAGATTGAAGGAACAGCATACCTATTATTATTATTTTTTTACAAAACGAAGGCATTAATAAAAGATTTGAATCAATATTTAAAATTACATTTTATTATCTATTATGAAAATAATAATTTTATAAATTATTTTTATATTAATAATACAAATATCAAAAATTAATCTAAATGAAATGAAATATTAGTTATATTTCTATTTCATAGTAATTTAAAAATATATAATTTACCTATTAATTTGTACATTGTATATTAATAATTAATCACATAATATAATTTAAAATAAAAATTAAATTTTTTTAATTATAATTAATTATAATAATATTATATTAAAAGGTTAATAATAGGATAAGATGGTGTGCAAAAAGAGAGGTGTAAGTGGCATTTTAAAAAAAAAAATTAGGTATGAACTTGAAGTAACATAGTGTATGACATGTTCATAAAAAAAGATATAATTAGATTTAGTATTTTGAAAAACCTTTGGTAGGTAGATAGATAGATAAGAGTGAAAGCTTTTTGTAATTTTTTGTTGAGTATTTTTTTTTTTAATTATTTTTGAAGTGGGTCCATCCTCAAAAAATGAGGTGCCTATTCATGTAGTACACATAACTTACATCAAAATAATAATAAAAAGAAATTTATTTTAAAGTGTATATAATCAAGTGCACAACAAAAAAATGTAATTTGTTTTAAAATTTGGTCAAATAGGTCAAAAATTATTAAGAAAATAATACACATATGTCTCTAAGAACTATGGAGACACTAATAAAAAAAAAACTTTAATATGTTAATGTTGTCCAAAAATAGAATAAAATATATGGTTAGAAAGCTCAGAAGACGTAAAATTATGGTCTGAAGAACAAAAGATGTGAAAAATGAGGGAAATGGAGGGAATTGAATATCACAATCTCAGGGTCATCATCCAAGCCTATTACCTAAGCATAACCCAATCAGACTTATAAGAATTAAAAATATATATGTGGACATATGTATATAAACTTAATATGCACTACACATATGTATATAGTTACATAAATAATATGTGTATGAACGCGCATATATATATATATAGTAAATATTAAAACTCTTAATTAAATACTAATTACAATTAAAAACTTCATTAAGAGATATCTTATAGAAAATTTATTGTTTAAATGCAATGAAACATTAGTATGCTTGGATGTGACTACAAAATCTAAAAATATTTGTACGTTCTTAAAAACACAAGCTTATTTCATATCAAATAATGAGATGCATTCACTTAATAAGACACAAAATGGAAATGGAATTGATTTCCTGGCTATATATTATTATATAGACTACATACTTCTCAATCACTTCGTCGCGTAATTCTGCATAACCTGAGATCTATCAAAGAGAATACAACATGTGTATTACGAAAGAGTTCCCAAATCCCACCACAGGAGGAGTGTGGTGGAGGGATGATGTACAATGGGTTTTATACAACGATGCAAATACCAAGTCTATCAAAGAAAGTATAGCCTCTAGAGCTCATACTTTCGATCTTGGGAATAATAAGTCTGGCGTTCATCCAGATGATGAATATTACATGGCAGAATTAACTGCAATGCAAACAATACAATGTAAGGTCAAGATATAGGAGAGAGATTCATGTGGTTGAATCGAAAGATTAATCATCTTCAAAAGAAGAAATGGTAGAGACTATCTATGAAAGATCGAAGATACAATTTTTTTTAGACAACTTTCTCTTTATTTGTTATCATGTAGGAAAATTCAGTGATGGATTTTTTTGTATACGGTGAATAGGAGGAAGAAGGTTCTGAAGTTGAGCCACAGGTGCATTAGCGTGACAAACAAGAAAACCTGTAGCAATATTCTTCTTGAATGGCAGACAAATCATTGGAGCTCTTGTGCATAGGAAAGGAAAATGGTGGTCGACATTGATAACCAGTTGTGTGTGTGTGCACGCGTACATATTTATATATGTGTGTTTATATATTTATATACTCATTAAACTATTCCAAGACACTTTAGGACCACTTATGCCATCTATAACCCCTTAAACATCCTATGATACCTTATGAAAACAACCTAGGGCACCTTAGGATCAACTGTGACACCTAGAGCCCCTTAAGACATCTTACGACCCATTAGTTTATGGTAGGACCTCTTCTAACCTCTTAAGACACCTAGGACCCCTTAGCACCCCTTAATACTCCTACAAACCATTAATCTATCCTAGGATGCATTAATACATGTATGAAGAGACTTGAGGATCCTTTAAGACATATAGGACCCCTTAATACATAATCTCCACATGCAAAAATCCTTCCTCTCTCCATAAGCATGCAAAATTAAGCCCCTTGTCACAAACTCAACTCCTTCCATAATTGCATGCAATCACATTGGACCTCCAAGAACATATATTTTCACTATTTTGCATTTAAGTTTAATGTATATTAAATATTTTATAAACACTATTTAATAAATATTCACATTTTGTACATTCAAAAAAATGAAAAAGAAATAATTTCTTAGATAATGTACTTATTTTTGTATTTTAAATTAATATTTACTAACTCGTAATTATCACTTGATAAATATTAATTTAGCATAAACATATAGAAATCACAAAATGGAAAGGTGGAAATGATTTTTAGGGTTCTCATGCCCTAATATCACCGAAGGAAGAAAAAAAAACGGGGGGGGGGCCTTTTTATGCCTTAGTTTTTTAAAAATGTGATGAACTAATCCCCATGGTGTTTGAAAAGGGGTCAAAATAGCTTATGTTTTGCACAATTATAATATAACATTAATATTTACTAAGTGACAGTCAGCAATTTAAATTTTTTAGGGACGTGGATCCCACCGGGCATGCCAAAAAGTATGTGATGAAAACTTACCTATTGGGAGCAAGCTCAGACATGCAAACGTTAGAGATATAAATCATTTAAGCTACATTAACACATAAAAAATGTGCTCAAAACAAAAGATTTCCTTCACAACCTCCAATGATCCAAACAAAGGCACTCAAGCCTTGTTGATTTTCTCTTAGAGAGGGTTGTGGGTGTGCTCTCCCAACACAAAACATAAATCCCACTATTGATTTATTTCTTTCTATGGAGTGAATCCTACAATGCAAACTATTGATGTGATAAAGAACTCAAGAACAAGTATAAGGAACTTGTCTCGAGCCGTCAACAAATGATGAAGATGAAAATGCAAATACTAAGCTAGCATTGTATGCAAGATCAAACAAAACTTAGATTCATTTCCATTTACCTAGCATGTAAATTCTAGATTCAAAATGAACTAAGATTAGAAAACATGAAAAACACTATGAGATTCTAGAGCAATACTAACATGGTAACAATACATAAAATGAAAAGATGATTTGCAAGGAGTGAGGCCTCCTATTTATAGATTTTGGGAGGGCTTGGATGAGGTGGATCTCATGTGGAATCCACATAGATTCCACATGGGATAAAGGAATGGTGATGCAAGAGGGAGATTTTCTCACACATGTGAGCAACTCTTAAAAATGATGGCTCAATGAAAAGTGTAAGAGGTTGGGAGACCCAAAGTGAGTCACATGTTGAGCATCTTCCAAAGAGGAAAGGGGAGACAAGGTGCAAGAGAAATGGCTTGGGCCATTTTAAGAAAAAGGAATAGAGAACGTTCGGAGGAGAGGTTCTCACACATGTGTGAGCACCATTAGGAGGTTAATTGTTGTAGGAATTATAAAATTAGTCTTAGGGGGGATAGTGATGGGTATAGCTTAGGAATCTAGGCTAGATTTAGGATTAATCTAAATTAGATTTAGATTAATAATAGCTTATTAGAACATTAGAGGAGTAGGCTTAGGGGGGATAGTGATGGGTATAGCTTAGGAATCTAGGCTAGATTTAGGATTAATCTAAATTAGATTTAGATTAATAATAGCTTATTAGAACATTAGAATGTGGAGCAAATAAATGAATTAAAATTTATTTAAAGGGGGATTTTTTGGAGAATCATATATTAAATGTAAATTTAATATATTAGGAAAGGGCATTTAAATTAACTTTAGAGACCATAGAATAATGAATTAATTTAATTAAATCAATAGATGAATATAACAAAAATAGTTAACTAACTAGAATTAACTATAATGCTAAGGGAATATTAATTAAATTAATATAAGTGTGCTGGGATGATTTTAGACATCTACATTTTGCCCCTCTTTGATGCGGTGTGGGAAATGGCATCGCATCAAAGAAAAAAAATATGCCCTAGAGAGAAAAGTAATTCTAGAAGTTGTGTTGAAGCGATGATGGTGGGAGATTATGCCCCCTCGAGAGAATAATGCAAAAAAATAAATTTTGTGGAATTTTCTCGAAAAAAGGAAGAAGGGAGGAAGAAGAATGGAGAGGAAGAGAGAAAAAAAGGGAAAATTAGTTGGTCTCACGAGACGTTTCCTTGGGGGGTCAGGGTAGATCAGGTACATGATGCCTCAATTGGGATGGGGAATAGTGAATAAATAGGAGCCTCATAATGCAAATTGCAATAATGCTAAATAAAACTAACTAATGTAACCTAACTACATGAGATTTTTGAAATTGTATTGTGTTAATATCGAAGAGCACACCCTAGTTTTATTTTTCAAGAGGAAGTATGCATCACATGCTAGACATCATGAATGACATGGTTCCTTTGCATGGACTAGACTCTCAGACAAACAAGGTAGATTTAAGAGCATAGATGTAGATCAACAATCATGGTGGAAATAATGTAGTGATACTCACGAGGAAGCCATAGTACACACAAGTCTTGATTAGGGACTTGGTGGAAGTGCACGAGACCTTGCCCCCAATGAGGCATACATAACCATAACTGCGTGACCAACAAAGATGCACTAAAGTACCCATAAAAAGATCATTTCACAAATGACACATATTCCAATATACACAATCCAAGATACATGAAGATCGAGGTAATTGTGAGTAGGGTCTACTGAAACACAAAGATAAAACCAACAAAAACGCATCATAAACAAGTAGTCATTCAGTCCAAAGTTCTTGCACTGAGTAGGATTGTGTGATGGAGGATTGATAAGACAACGTCGGAAGGATGCTTCCTGACGAGAAAAGATTGATTGATGTCGAAACAGGCATTCACTGGCATTAGATTTGAAATGAAAAAGTAACTCAAAAAGTCAATCTCTAAATTGATTTGATAAAAAACACACAGTCAAAGTGTCTAGGAAAATCTCAGTGTGATGGGGTAAAGCTCAGTTTGATGGGACAAAGCTCAGTTGGATAGTATTAGAATGGGTAGAATAGCATGTGACTAGATGATGAAGGAGGAACATGATTGGATAAAATGAGATTAGAGGATAAGATGGATTGAATAGGATGGAAGAAAGATAAATTGATTGGATCAGAAGATAAACAAATTAGATGGAATGGGATCAGAAGATAAAATGGTTTGAATAGGGTGGAAGGAAGATAAGTGGATTGGGTAGAATGAGAAGGAAGATAAGAGGAATTTTGAGAATATGAGAGAATTTCAAGATAAGATGGATTGGATTAGAAGATAAATGGATTGGATAGAATTGAATTGGAAGATAAGATGGTTTTAATAGGATGGAAGGAAGAATAAGTGTATTGGAAGGTGGATGAAGGAAGATAAGAGAAATGAGATAGAATGGAATTTAAAGATAAGATGATTGGAGGATAAGATGGATTGAAGGTTGGAAGGAAGAATAAATGTATTGGATTAAAGATAGGATGAGAGGAAGATTAGATAGAATGGAATTGGAAGATAATATGATGGGATTAGAAGATAGAATGGAAGAGGAATTGATTAGATTATAAGAGGAATTAATTGGAAGATAGGATATAATGGAGGTTGGAAAGAAGAATAAATAGATAGGATGAGAGGAAAATAAGAGGAATTAGATAGAATGTAAGTGGAAGATAATATGATTGGATTATAAGATAGATAGAAGGGAAGAGGATTGAATTGGATTAGAAGAGGAATTAATTGGATTGAATTGAATTGAAAGATGGATGAAGGATAAAATGGATTGAAAAGGATGAAAGGAATTGGAGAATATGATAGAATTGGAAGATAAGATAGATTCGATTATAAGATAAATATATTGGATAGAATGGAAGATGAATGGATTGGATTACAAGATAAATGAAATGGATAGAATTGAATTGAAAGTTGGATGAAGGATCAAATGGATTGAAAATGATTGAAGGAAGATGAAAGGAATTGGAGAAGGTGGTATAATTGAAAGATAAGATAGATTAGATTAGAAGATAAATAGATTGGATAGAATGGAAGATGAATGGACTGGATTAGAAGATAAATAAAATGGATAGAATTGAATTCAAAGATGGATGAAGGATAAAATGGATTTAAAATGATGGAAGGAAGATGAAAGGAATTGGAGAATATGATAGAATTGGAAGATAAGATAGATTGGATTAGAAGATAAATAGATTGGATAGAATGGAAGATGAATGGATTGGATTAGAAGACAAATGAATTGGATAGAATTGAATTGAAAGATGGATGAAGGATCAAATGGATTGGGACCAATGACATGGGAGAGCCAAGGAATGGTGGAGATGGAGAGATGGCTTGGATGTGAGATAGATGAATGGAATGGATGGATAGGTAATATTGAATGGATGGATAGGTAATATGGGATTAAAGGATGGAGATTCAAGAACTATGTGGTATAGGAATGAAATGCCCCATAATAGAGGGTGGAAAATTAAGGACGGAAAAAATGGGGGATAAAGGATGTAGGAAAGGGATGGAGGGTGTATAAGGGATGTGAGTGGAGGACTAAGGGATGGGGAATAAGTGGATTAGGATCCAGGGACTATGTTGAAAAGGATACCCCATACGAGAGGTGGGAGGATGAAGGATGTAAAGATGGTGGATTAATGCTAAATGAGATGGATGGATAGTAAAGAATATGATTGAAGGGGATAAATGATGGTATTGTCCAAATCATGCATGGATGTTTGAGTGCCTCTAGTTGCTTATTCAAGATAAGAAGTATGAAAGTGGAATGGATTTGGATATGATGAGGGATGATATGGATAGGGGATAAAGATACAAAGGATATGGATGGAATACGATAATGGATAATGTATGGAGGAAATTAATGGGATAACTAAGATCAAATACATGTGAAAAGAGGATGGAATTATATAGGATCATGGATGGGAGGTGGAGGAAATGTATAGGACAAGAACTATGAGATGGAGGATATGGATAGGATATCAAGATCAAATATGGATAGAGTTAATGGACTTATATAGGATTATTGAAGGGGGGTGAAGGAAATGTATAAGACAAGGACTATGAGATGGAGGATATGGATAGGATATCAAGATCAAAGATGGGAAAAGGATGATGGACTTAGATAGGATGATGGATGGTGGATAGGGGATGTAGAAGACATGTATGGTAGCTTAGTATGTATGGATCTTGCCTCCCAAGTGTACAGTACAAGGGGATGAGGATAAGTGAATGGATAGATAATTATATTTGGAAGAAAATGAATAGTTATAGGAATATGGTGGAAGGACTCAAGCATTTAGTTCCATGGATTGTATCCCTTGTAAAAAAAATTTTGTTTTTATAATTTATCAAGGAATATTAGATATATGCTCATAGATGTTAGTTGGATTGTGGAAGGGAGATAAAATGGATTGGGGAGATGGGGAGGGATAAGGTTTAATGTATAGGATGGGATTAATCAAATGGAAGGATGGGGGAGGATTGGTGGTCAATGGATGAGAGGTTGGATGACTTGTGAATACATGGATGGAGGAGTTGGAAAGATCATCATTGGCACACATTATGAAGTGTGGTGAATTATTGACAGAGGAGATTGTGAAGGAGGTGGAAGAGGAAATGTGGATATTGGTACATTGGGACCCAAAATAGATGAAGGAGATTATGGACTTAGGATAGTGGATTTTGAGACATAAGTACCCAAAATGGATTTGGAACATGGAGAAATTTTAAATGGAGGCTTGGAAGACTTGTGAGCGGAAGAAACTTTTGGATGAGCAAGGTTAGATGCCAATTTTGATTTTTATTTGAGAGTCATTTCTTCAATGAGAAGCTTGGGAATCCATATGATGTTTTAATTTTTCTTTTGGGCCTTTATGGAATTTTTCTTTTTTTTCTTGCTTTTGGATCATATTTTGGTTTCTTGAACATGTCTTTTAGAGGGGACATGTTGATCCTTGATTTTTTGTGGATTTTGGATTTTATGCATTTTAGCTTTGGCATCCAAATTGTGTCCAATAGCAATGATATGGGTGCATGAGAATGGATAGTTTGGAGAGTTAATGAAGGGAATAATAAAGGTGAATGTTGGAAGGAATACAAGGATGTGTGCCTTTGTTTATCTTTATTAGGGATTTGGGTTAATGGACTAGTGGACTTGGATATAATGGATGGGTGTATGTAAGGACCCAAAATGGATGGAAGGGATGAAGGATTTGATTTTGGGATATAAGGACCCAAAATGGACATGGATGGGGAAGGGGTGGAGTTTTGAACATAAGGGCCCAACATGGATGTGGGTGAGGAAGGGATGGATTTTTGGACATAAGGGCCCAAAATGGATGTGGAGGATAGGGGATGGGAACATTTGAGTTTAGATGGAATAATTTTGGATTTAAAAGGGGTGGAAGATTTACCAAGTACATCTTGAGACATTATTTTTCCAATGGGATACTTTTTATTTTGAACACAAGATGTGAGTCCATGTGAATGGGGAGGAGAGGTGGAAGGAATGATAGGCTCATGAAGGAATCCATGTTGGATAGAGGTGGAGGAACTAAGCTTACATGTATGAGGCTTGTGGATGGATTGGATAGGCGTGATGGGATTTTGTGGAGGATTAGGATCATGATGGGGATTAGAAGGGACAGTAGGATATTGAGATGGATTGGGATCATGACATGGAGATAAAGGGGTAATTTGATCTTGACTTTAGGGAGGATTATGTGTTGGAGTGAGTGGATCTTGAGATGGAAGGAAATCATGCAATAAAATGGAGGAGATGGAATCGGGAGATGAAGTAATATGATCTTGACATAGAGGGGGATTAGTGGATGGGATAGAAGGAATATCTTCATGAAGAGGAGGATAAGTGGATATTAACTCTTGACATGGAGGGGAATAATTAATGGATGGAATTAAAGGGATGTTTTGATCTTGAATAGGAATGGTATCATGAGGGGAGTTAAGGAGGATGATATGTAATGAAGGGATCTTCATATGGAAAGGTGTCATAAGATGGAGAGGTGTTGTAAGATAGAGGAATGTTTAGATCTAGAAGAGAAGAGGAATCCATGTTAGCATGATTTGGAGAAAGGTCTTGGCATGTTTGTACTTGTGAGGGTGATGTGATGGAGATGGAAGATTCAACTTGGGTGGATGGAGGGATGGGAGACTCGTGAGGCTTAGGAGATTGAGGTATGTCTTTATTTGGACGAGATGGTGGTGGGTTCGTGACTTGCAGGGATTGAACCACTTTATTTGGGATTTATACTTCTCTGCTAGCCCTTGGATCCAATCAATGGAAATGTTATCATGGGATGGCGTGATGTGGGTTTTGGAGGATTAGGATTATGTGGAGCATTAGGATTATGGTTTTGTACATTAAGCTGAAAGTGTGGGCGATTAGGTGGAATATTGAGATTAGATGGGGAATGAGGATTATGGGTTTGAAAAAATGGGGAAGGGAATATGTCTTCAAAGGGAAAAAAATATTATTTTGACCCCCATTTTTTAAGCTGAGGACAATTTTTTAAGTTCTTCAATCTCTTGGGAAAGGTGGCAATGGAGGTAATCATGTGTTGGTGAGGGATAATGAGATGAATTTACCTTGGCAAAGGTAGAGGAAGGATAAGAAATGGTAGATGAATTGGGATTGGATATGATGTGTTGAGGATTGATTTGGTAGGTGGGTTGGATTGGAGGTATGGCTTGAGGATTAGGGTTTAGCACTTTAAAGTCCTCAACCATTTTGTGAAACCAATCCAAATTCATGATGTTTGAATGAGGGGTTTTGGAATTGGATTAGAATATGATTTTGATGAAGATTTAGATTAAGAGTGGATGAAGTGAAAGATTTGAGGATGGATGAAATATGAAATTAGGACTAGGAGCAATTTTGTACTTTCTTTTGATTTAAGAGGGCGCGACCTCAAGGGTTTGATTGATTTTGATTTATTGGATATGAGGGCAAGGCCTTAAGGTTGGATTTGATTTGATTTGATTTGATTTGGATTTAAAGGTTTGAGACAAACCTAGGTGAAACAAGACCCTATGATGGTGAAAACAAAGGATTGATTTGAATGATGGTATCTTCACTAATACATTTGGGGTCGATTTGCGACGGCTATGTGTCACAATTGCGATAGCCATGTGTCTCAATTGCGACAGGAATAGACATCGCTATGTTTTAGTTACAAAATACGACGTCTTTCCTTTTCCGTCACAATTATGACTTCAATCCGTCGCTATGTAGCCCTATCAACCCCGGAATTTGGGGCGTCGCCAATACAAGAAATCCACAGTAAGTATATGTGTATATGTCACAATTGCGACGGACACCCAAGCAACTACGACGGTTTTTGGGCGTTGCCAATAAAGCGACCCCATCGTAATTCTGGAGGTTGACGTTGCAAGTGCGACAAACACCCAAGCAATTGCGACAGTTTTTGGGTGTCGCCAATACAGTGACCCCGTCGTAATTCTGGGGGTGAACGTCGCAATTGCGACGGTGTCAAGATAGAATTAAAAAAAAAAAAATTGGGGGTGGACGTCGCTTTTACTGGACTCTATTTTGGAGTAGAAAACTTGC
>MU226036.1:86070-103606 GCA_018584345.1 Thuja plicata
GAACATCTTCCCTATTCTTTCTCTCACATCCCAACTATATCCCCTTTTCTCTCAACCCCTTCAACCAAGTCAATAGCAACCCTAGGATCTTCCACCTTTCATTCTCCACCCTAGGATTGTGCCACCTTGGCTTAGGTCCTCCAAAACCCTATAAAAGGAGCCTCATTTCCCCTTTGTGATCTAGTACTATCAAGCATTCAAGAATTCAAGTGATCAAGCATCCAAGCATTCAAGAAATAAACCATTTTCACAAGCATCCAAGCATCCATTTCAAGCAATCAAGCATTTTCACAAGCATTCCATCATCCATTTGTATAATTAAGGTTTTAGACCATTTTGCATTCATTCATATAATCTCCACACTTTGGTAGCATCTTGGACAAAAGGGCTTCATTTGGAAATCTGAGAGCTCACCATACATTCAAGAAACCAAAGCTAGGAGGGCAATGGAGACAAGCTGCATTGGGTAGGTGAAGGTAACTTTATTGTTTTGCTTCATTTAAACTTGTAATTCTTCATTGTGTTTGCATTTAGATTGATTTTTTAATTGCATTGATTAATATCTCATTTAGAGTAGTTTCACTTCTATTTTGCATACACCCCTAAACAGAGATCAAGAGCCTCAATATTTAGAGCCTTCACAACTTGTAAGTTGACGAGATCAATTACATTTTCTAAGAATAAGAAAATGTAATACAACAATATAGGTCAGGACCCAAATCATAAAGATCTCAATGCCAAGATTTAGAAATGACACACGATCCAATAGAGACATTGGCCAAAGATCCAAGAACATCGGGATATGAGTCACCAAGCTTCACCGATCCGGAAAATACTTAATAAGATCAGAAAACCTCAATTGGTCATTCGAACATGAAGATCATACAAAACTAACCATGAATCCTTAATATCTCCATAGGGAAGTATCCAAATAAGGTATGAACCTAGACATAGGTAAAACATGATGTCCATAACAAACCCTTAGGTTTGCAGCAACCAACTATCCAAAACCAAGGAGCACTACAAAAATACAGAACTGCTAATATAAACAAAACTAATAATAAATTGAAAGAGAAATATTTTTGGGTGATGCAAGATTGCCAACAACCCAAGGATGCTCCTGCATCATGATCCCCTAGCTCACCAAGGTGCTAGTAGAAGTGAGGTAACACAAGGAAAGGTCCATCGTGTGAGACTCTAATCGGTCTTGAGGTTAGTGCATTTTTTCTTTCTCCAAAAAAATGTACCATGTGTTGCCAATTATATACCACATATGAGGTCATATCAAAGCAACGATCAATCTTGACCCGCTATGATTTCTCATCAACATTGTCACTGATTTTCCTTCCCCAATTAATTTTCTCTTATCTCTTCTGAATGGTTTTTATGTACAATACCATATAAGGCTCCAATTTTGTAACCTAGGGAGAACTAATACTCTTCTCAGTAGAGTGACATGATTTTTAATGTCCTCTCAAAGAAAGCCTCTATTGAGATCCATTTTATCTAATTGGTGATATTTCCTAGGCCTCTCCAAGTAATTGTTGTTGATGTATGCCCTCATTTCTATTTCATCTTCAAATAACTTATGTGCATTCTCCCTTGAGAGTTGGCTATATTCATCAAAATGAGGGATCTTGAAGACCTCAATATTATCAAGCCTAATGTCCAATATGGCTTCACCTAGTTTCCCAAAAAATTATCATCTTCTAGTTTATAATTCTCAACACATGTCATTATCAGATACACTAACTATACAAAGATTGGATAAGATGTCACATGTACCAATATTGACTGGACCAAAGAGGTGGCATAGAGTGTCCTTCCATTTTGGTTATTCATTCTTCATGGGAACTCTCTCAAGTCCATATGTTCAACGTTTGTATTCGTCACTCGTGATATACTAGATGCTTGTACTTCATTAGAGCAATTGTAGTCATATCTTACTCTTCATGAAAAGGCACTTGTTAGAACCATCATTATCTTATTGAAATCATACTTGAATCTACACTAAAAACTTTCAAGCAACTAGCTAAAACAAAAGAGGAGCACTAACTAAACCCCAAACATCCCCAAACATCATGAAAATCAAATTAATTATTACAAAAAACACTCAAAATGGAAAATAGTGTAGAATTTTGAGGTTTTGGAGATTATAGATCCGCAAAATTTTTTAGGGTTTCAAGGGTTAATGAGCCCCAAAATCCAAATTGGTCTCTTTGAAAGGCTTTGATAGCATTAGCATAATGGTTGATGATTAGGGTACCATAATTGCCAGACCCTTTTTAGGGATTGAGGGTCATGATACCAATGATGCCCAAAAATCATCACAGAGAATCAAAAGAATACAAAACCTCCATATGTTTGGGGATTGAGGGTTTGATGACCCCTAAAACAATTTAAGAATTGAGGATCATTAGACCCCCAATACTCAAAGTATACATTTTATCATCAAATAGAGTTTTGGGGGGTTTCAAAAATCAAATATCCCTGAAACCTTTCAAGATTTTTAGGATCTAAGATCCCCAAAATTAGAAAGTGACTTAGGTTTTTTATGAAGAAATTTTTTATTTCACTCTGTGGTCATTCAGGGTTTTACTATTAGGACCCATCGGGTTTTATTTGCAAAACAAAGGAAATAAGGCTAGAAAAAGAAAAGCCACAAAAATAAGAAGAACCTAACTAAGAGAAAAGGAAGTAGAAACTTTAATCAATAGAAATGAACCTTCTCAAAAACCATGAGGTTGCCTCTATTCTGACAAATTGGATGTTAAAACTCTAATAAGATAAAATAAGAGTACGAAATATTACAAAATGACTCAAGGAAGCACTCTAAGAACCTATCATAGTTCAGGTGTAATGACTAAAATGACCACCAAAACACCCTTTTATGATCACAGTGTGCTAACGTCAACCCAAGTTTCGGGCGTTCGCGGTTGGGGGTCACAAGATCCCTAACCCTTTTTTGAGATAGGGATCATGTGACCCCAAAATTATTACAATGCCTCCAAGCAAGCATTTATAAAACACAAGGGTACTTTTGGACTATGGGGATCGAGGGTCATGGTGACCTTAATCTTTCCCAAACCCTCAAAACTCCAAAAGTTTAAAAACACAAAAGAACTAAGAAAGAAAAAAGGAAAGGGAGAAAACAATAGAGACATGGTTTGAGGAAAGCCTCACAAACCAAGTATCAAAATATTAGAAATCTCTTCGCAATCTGACTTCCTTGATGTTGAGGATAAGAAAATGTACTAAACCATGACAAATCAAAGGGGAAAAACAAATAACAATGCAAGGATTAAAAAAAAGAAGACAGGGGGTTTGCGCTTGTCCAAGTGGTCAAGTGAGGCATGAGCTGTGAGGTACAATGGTTCCACTCATCCCCAAAAAGATCAAGACCGTTGCAAGGATGAAGTTGATAGTCTATCAAGTTTCTTGATGCTAGTCAACTCATCCTAAGGATAACCTAGGAAAGTATTATATCCCAAGAAATCCTACTACATAATGTACAAGGGTGAAAACGGATTACCCCAAGTAAAGCATTGTCTCCTTAGGAATCTTCTAAATAATGCAAAGGGGCATAAAAGGATTACCCCAAGGAAATCATTCTCCTTGGGAATCTTCTAAATAATGCACAAGGGAATAAAAGGATTACTCCAATGAAAGCATTGTCTCCTTAGGAACCCGTTAAATATTGCACAGAGGAATAAAAGGATTACCCCAAGGAAACCATTTTCTCCTTAGGAATCCACTAAATAATGCATAGGGTCATAAAAGGATTTAGGAATCTATTATATAGTACATAAGAGGCCACATATATTAGGAGATAGATCATGAATGAAATGCATGACATCATCTTGTCTCAAAATATATTGATGTCTATGAAAAGATGTATGAGAGAAATGAGGATCTAGAGAGATATCATGCTTAATATATTTCACCAAGGCACCTTTGGGAGGAGAAGGTTTACTACTCTCTAATGTGGAATTCATAGGAGGATGAAAGTTGTCTTTATTGGCAAAAGATAACTTAGGAGAGGTATGCGTATGATTCATCAATGTTTCACCTATAGGAGATGTGTCATTTTATTGAAGTAAAGGTAAAGTGTCCTTAAGGGAGGTAATACCATTATATTGATTCCAAATATCCTTATAAGTAAGGTGATCTTTAGGATAAGGAAAAACATATCTCATTAATTTCTCATATATATAAGTAATGTCAATTAAATGCATAGAAAGTAGGGTATCATTAGGATAAATATCCATAAAATCATCTTTGTTCACCAAAGGATCGTTAAAGGGGAGGTCTATTTGGGAGAAAGATCATCATTGTTCTTGAAGGAATTTTCCTTAGGAGGGAGATCATCAAAAGAAGTATTGATAGTGTCTTCTTGCGCCAAAATATCCTCATAAGTAAGAGGGTCCTTAGGAGATGGATAAAGTGCTATTAGAAGAGATGCTAGACCAATATCACCTTTATTTAATATATGTATTAAGAAATTAAAAATGAAATGAAAACAATTTTTCTTTTTCAAATGAAATTATATGCCAAGTGTCGAAGTTATAAAATAAACAAGTGTAATTATTATCTCATTTTAGCAATGGAAGGACATGGATGCATCTAAATTTGATAATGTCATGCAAAAATCAAATCTCTAACTAAAAATAAAAGTTATGTAAGAAGAGTCATGTTCACCAAAATGTAAGTTAGGTTAATGTAGATGCATAAAATATAACAATATACAATGTATATAGGTTAATGCAATGCATAAAAATCAGATTTAGACACCAAATCATAATAGAAATGTAAGGACATCGGGTTCACCAAAATGTAAGGTAGAAAATAGGGTTCACTAGTATGTATAAACAAACTATGAAACTTAAGCCTATCTCCCTACTTACATTTGAAGGAAGGTTGATCTACTACGCTCGAGAAGGATCAATCACCAAGAGGATGCATGGATTCCTTCGTTGTGATGTTGAGAGGATGGCTTTGTAAACTAAGAATGAGAAATACAAGTATGGAGAAGAAACTAAGTAATTAAGCATGCAAATAAATCTAAACAAAAAATTTGAATCCACAAACATATCTAAAAAATCTATAATGTAATTAACCTGTGATCAGGACTACAATCCAAAATATCTAGAATGATGCACCTTTGAGGGTCTACAACAAATTGGAGATCTGGTGTGAGTCTAAATCACCATATTCCAAACACGGTCAAATACAATATTTTTGGACGAAAACCCTTTGTTTGACTTTTCTGCCAATGTCTTTGTACTTGCACCACATATAACCCATACCTACACAAAACAAAATAGGTAAAATGGTTGTTGAAAGGGGATTTCCCAAATCAAAATCCTATTTAGAAATCAACCTTGATATCAAATTGAAATTTCTTGAAATGAAAATAAAGTGTGTTGTCAATAGCAAAGGCATAATAAGGATAAGAAAGTGGTATACATTATTGATGCAAATGCTTCTTGAAATGAGACCATAGGCATTGATGCAATAGGACTCTACAGAAACCTAAAAGGACATCGAAAAAGACATGCTTGCATGATTATTTTTGAATGCTTTCCTCAAATGAAGGATGAAATGCCTTGGTTTCTTGATATTTACACCAGGTCTTAGTCTCCATTCTTCTTTTTGTTGATGACGTGATTCTCTTAGCCTCCTCACCTGAGGGTCTCTAGAGAATTCTTGATATCTTGGCCTCCTTTTGTGATTTGAGACAGCTCGTGGTTAATCTGGGGAAGACACAGGTCATGGTCTTCAACTGCTTGAAGACCTCACATTTAAACTTCTACTTCCGAGGATAGGAGATCAAGATTGCCTCCGCATACACATACCTCAAGGTTAATTTTTTCGGCCCTCGCTTTAGTTTGAGACCTGCTATTGAGCCCAAGATCAACAAAGGGATGGGTTCCCTCGCCCTGATTGAGAGATAGTGCTTTAGAAACCACTTTCAAGACACCTCATCCAATTTATCCCTCCTGGATTCTCTGGTTAGGCCTAATGTACTCTATGGCTCTGTTGTTTGGGGACCATCTCTCCTTGATTCCGATTGGGCCTCTATTGAGCACATACAAACTCTCCTCCTTCGGCGTATCATCAGATGTCATCGTACCACCTCCCACAACATCATCCTGGCTGAGTTTGGGGTTCATCCCTTTAGGTTGGGAGCCATCTTCGACCTGGTTTGGTTTCTTCATCGCCTATGTTGCTTCGCAGACTCTTTGGATGATCAGAGTAGATAGTCTTACCTCGCCTATTGCTCTTCTGTTGAGCTAGCTAGATCTGACACCTCCTCTAGAGCTCGTTGCTGGTATGCTCAGGCCACTTCCCTTTTGGGTTCCATCGGGATTGATATTGATCGTCTACCCCCCTTTCAGTTTTCTTTGGACGCTCGGGCTCATCTTCTCCCCTCCAAATAGGAGTTGAATGAGCATGTCAGACTTGACATCTATAGGTAGTACACCGTCTCAACCTAGACCAACCCTAGTGGGGGTTTACGTCTGAGGATGGCTTTTTAGGCTAAGCACTTCTTACACATCCAAGATGGGATCATCGTTCGACCCAGATATTTATCACAGCGTTGGTGCTATGCTCTCCAGATCACGTTGGGATCTTTCAAAGTCGGCTCTCACTGCCTGCGAGCACAAACTGATCATCATATTGACAGAGAGGATTGTATTTGCAGTTTATACACATTGTCTGAGATTGAGACTGAGGCACATTTCATTTTACGCTACCCTATATACTATGAGATCAGAGGGAGATTCTATTGCTTATTCAGAGATTGCAACTCCTTGACTTCCTTCTTTTTCTACTCTGACTAGAGGTGTCTGGCACTCTATTTACGGGAGACGGTTCATCTCCATGGCCATACCCTGCAGCTTCTATTTCCCCAGAAGCTGGTCACCGAGCAGCTCATTATAGATTTCTTCTCACCCTCACCCCTAGCTCGAGGTGTGAAGTGGCCCTCATGTGCCTCCACCATCGGTCACTCCAGATTTGTGAGACCTCGCAGTGCTTCTACTCATCAACAACAGACCACCAGCAGATCATGGCAACGACTCCATACCCTTTTTCTTCTGGGTCACTATCCTTCTGTGTTGGATTTCTTTCCACTCGGGAAGGACCCCTAGTCCTTGCCCTAGTGGTTCTTTGTGCTCTGCTTCTTCTTGTTTGGTTCCTTGTTCTTTTTGTTGTTCCCCCGACCACTATTTGGTGGTCCACTGGTTTCTTTCTTTTTGGTTGTTTGTTTCCTATCCCATAGACCCTTGTTGGTCTTCCATTGGACATTAATAAATTTATCTTATCTTATCTATACTTGAATGATCCTTGAATTATCGAACTTGAATGAATCCTTGATTACTTGATTGATTGCTTGTGGATGGATGTAGATTGATATGGATTTATTTTAGATGTTTAAATGAGGGAAGTAACTTTCTTTTATACCTTAGTCCATTTGGAGCTCAAAACTCGAAGATAGCCAACTAGGAATATAAATCCCACTAAAATCCTAGATGGAAACCGCAATTCAAATTTATCCGCAAGCTATGGATAACAAGGAAAATTTATAGGCAAGAGGTGACTTAGACCCACCCTATATCCAAAACTCTACCATGTTCTATAAATTTAAGGCTCAAATTTAAATTGGGATCAAATCGAGATATTAGGATCCTGAAAAATGTATTTAATCTCAGGGTTGAACTTGAGGCAAAACTGAAAGGCCACCTATAATTAAATAGATCCTATTATGCAAGAGGAAATAAATGAGGGGAAATAATTAAGGGTCCGCATAGAAATTAAATCCAAAGAGGAGACAAATGTAAAATTTTATTAATTGATTTCGTTAAAAAAGTACTATGATGCATAGGGGGATAACCACACACTAAAATGGGTGCTAAATAAGTATAAAATTGTAAATCTTAGCAAGATGCTTACAATCTACGATGCTACACACTAATATATAGATTAATATATCAAATATTGAATAGAGGTGTTGAAAATAAAGATACATGTGCTAAACCATCAACCTACAACAAAAAGCTACAAACAAGCGTTTAAAAAATGTTACAAGGGATGTAGCTCCCATAAGATGTAACAAAATATGATCAATCAAACATAAAACACAAATAATAGGTTTCAAACTACCAATTAATACTTTTATTTTGTATCTTATCATAATCTTCTAATTAAATTACTTGAAACTATACATAAAATATGAAAAAATATAAGTCCTTTGCCAAAAAGTCTTTTGTTTCTCATAAAGCGCAAATGTGTTCAAAACGAAATTGATGTGCGATGGAGAAAATACATAAGGTGTTCAAATTACCAACATAATAATGCATTCAAAATTCTCATATGTGAAAATAGCTCATGTGATGAGGTATTTATAGACTTGAAAAATAAAAATCAATGGCTAGGATTTGTTTGGAAGGCCAATGGAGGAGATTATTAAAAGGATTAGAAAATGGGTATCTAAACCCTATGTAGCACCTTGTAATTGGTGAACAAGATGGGTTCCATGATCCAACTGATTTGAATGGAGATTGTTTTTCAGAAGGATTGATCGCAAAGATAAAAATTGACTACTTTGAAAAATGAGAAAATCAGTTTTTCGAACTATCTAATAGGTTGGGATTTTCTAGATTTTAATCCATGGACAAGATTTGATTACATATACAAGTTGAACTTGTCTTAATGATGTTTAAAATTGTGCAAATGATTTTATTAATTAACTAATTGATATTAAAAATTAATCAAATAATTAATTTTATTTAGTTAACCTGTAAGGAGATATGTACATCATAAGTCAATAAATTTAGGATGAGGTTAAATTTAAGCTCTTATAATAACTTTTTTCCAACCTTATTTATCTTCCAAACATTTTGTCATGCCACCTATATTTAATGAAAAAATTCATTATATATTTAACATATTTATTTTAATATTTTAATATCTTCATAAAATACTTTATTGTAGATTTGAACTGCAACATTCATTCTTATAAAAATTGATGCTAGAACATTTAAAATTCCTACTATCTACATTAAAAAGATAGTCATACCAATTTTCCTCACTTCATTTTTCTTGAAAATTAAATAATAGATATTTTTAAAAGCCCCACCCACAAGATTTTTATTTTTTATTTTTTAGGTCAGAGTTATTGTCTAATTTTTTTATTATAATTAGGTATGAAGTTTACTCCACTCATTGCTTTGTGGGCTAGACAATTTTATATTATGGCAAAGTATGATGTTTTTACAGTTCAAAAAATGCATACAATCTCATTGCTTTGTCATTTTGAACTCTATTACCAATTGAAGGTGATTTTCCACTCTAAATACTTTCCTACACCAACGAACTTTCATTTGAGAATAGCTTTCAAAAGCATTATGATTACAAAAGTATAAAGTTAATTTGCCATGCAAGGAAATTTAGGTATAACGTCCACGTCTAATTTATGATAATAAAGGGCAAGAAATCCCATGTGAACAATTGCTCATTATCTCTTTGTAAAATGTTGTTGGTGTGATAATTTTAAGAATTTTTATTATTTTAATATAATTTATTATATGGTTTTTTATTGGATTTTGTATTCTCTTGCACATTAACTTTATTAAAGTATAATCGATGATTATTTATTACAATATTTGTGGACTATTTTAAGTTATTAGAAGTGGTGACATTTTTTTTTGGGGGTCTAATGTATAGGTAGTCTTTAACTTTTTTTGTTTTTATTGCTTTTTTTATTTAGATCATCAAAATAGTGGCTTGACATACAAGTCTTCTAATAGATTAGTATAATAATAAATTTTAAAATGTTAGATTGAGTTGGATTTAAATTTTATTTAGTTATTTACTCGTAGCTTTTATTTTTTAAAAGTTTATTTGTTTAATATTAAAAAGTAAGCATGAAATTGTTGTCAAATATAAATATTTTATTGATTAAAATTTATTTATATATATATATATATAAAAGTAATTATATTTTATTAAATAATATATTTAAATATTAGATTTATTTTGATATTTTTATAATGAAAAATATTTAATTTTATATTATAAATATTCATTATGAGATATATTATGTTGAAGTTACGTGAATAAATGTATAATTTATATAAAATGTATAGAAGTATAAAATTTTATTACTAAAAATTAATAAAAAGTAATTGTAAATTAAATATTATTTTATATAGAAATATTATGTTTTGTATACTAAAAATTAAATGCTTATTTTCATTCTTCGTCTCAAGGAAATTTAATTTAGGGATAAGAGAAATTTTTGTAATGGTGAGATTTACATGCCTATGTCATTTGTCATTTAGTTTGGTGCAATGTGGTGTAAAAGTTGGGCTCATTCCCCTAGCCTTGACCTATCCCATTCACATTTTCTAATACATTCAACCACATTTGCACATAAATCACAATGCATCGCTTACTTATCATGATATTTATAACTCCACACATGTCATTCCCATATAACTGTGACTATTTTCAGACCCAAAATTATTATGGTTGTAACAACATTGACCCTATATATACAAATCAAACCTTCCATTTTCAATTTTCTAAGTCAAATATATTTGACTCCAACCTATTTCGCTAATCTATATGAGTTAACTAAAAATATGTTTACATAATTCAATGATATGTTCTTGTATTTAAAGACATATATTTACATCTATTTTACATCTTCTCTCATCATAAAAGCATTTTGAGGAGAGCTAAATTGTAAAACATTATTGCAAATTGAAGATAATGTTGTGCACTAATAGTAGACAATGACTTTACAGTATAAATAGATAATATTTTATTCCAACCCATGTTTAGTTGGAACACATAATTTAACAACTTTCAAAAACATTATGATTAAAAAATTATTGTGTTGATTTCATTTAATTAATGAGTAGTAGTCATTTCCATTTATTTAGATTAAAGTACGCTATCCACAAAAAAAGTAGGGGGTGTGGGATCACCCCTCGATAGTCAAATGGGTAGAGCTTGGAGACTCAACAATAATATGAGTGACATCAAGAATTAGAAACAGAGGCAAAGTCCAAAGAGAAGACAACACAAATAAATTTCGTTAAGCTACTAACGCAGTCACATATGTGGTGAAGGTGGAATTTTGTCATCCTTAGGACCTCATACATCAAAGATGTTAAGGTTGGCATCTAAGAGGGATCACACTTCTTCTGTGGAAGCCTCCTCTTTGTCCTTGTCCTTTTCCTCATGGGAAGGCAAGATTGCAAGGGCCATGTGTGGAATTCATATGGATGAGCTAGAGCATTTTTTGTCACTACCAAAAAACAGTCATCCACTATCACCACCAATAGATGGGCCAACACCTTCTGAACCCAACCCTGAGACAAATTCCTCTTGCAGCGAAGAGACAGAGAAATACCTATTGAAGTGATGCAGATAAGGGGTAGACATCTTAAAAAATCAATAAATAATAAATACTTTAATTCCACAAACAACCAATAATTGGTTTTCCTTCACAAACCCTCATTCTTGTTTTTTATTAGGTGAAAATCAGGTTTTGAAAGGACCTGAAACCTTGTACAAAAGATTACAAAAGATTTAGCATTTAGACCCCATAGATACAACAGGAAACCCGCAAGAAGCTAAAAAGAAACAAAGTTGGCAGACGAAAAGCCAACAAACACCCCAACAACCAAAAAGACCAGCAAACAGAAGGACAAGCACCCAAAAAATAGAAACCCTAGAGAACAACCTAGTCAAGATTATTAATGAGTTTTGTCGCTTTAATGAACATGAGGTCCATATTAGTATCCACAGTCTTCAGTTCCTCAAGATCCTTATCATTCTTGATCATCTTCTTCTTAGTGCTCGAGCGAGTTCTCTTTCATGGACCAATAGTATCCTCAGTAGTATCCTTCTCATTCTCGACATTTTCCTCAGCTTTGTCCTATTCCATCTTACCAAAAAGGATTTTTATATGGTCGACCAATGCTTTGAGGATATTGTAGTTGTGTTCACCCATTCTCTTTAGGCAGGTTTCCATATTAGATACCCTCACATTAATGGCCATGAACCTAGTATCAATGTTGAGGTCGTCCACTAACTTCTCCATATTGATGGTTCTAGAATCAATAGCTCCAAGCTTTGACCTGTAATCCTCAGTAATGTCCTCAGCTTTCCCCATAGACTCGGTGAGATCTTTCAGGCATTTAGGCAGTGACTTGTCCTTACCAAACCCCATAGCTTCCAGAATCCAATCTCTTGGCATGACCTTGGATAATATATTTTACCTGGTTAGTATCATCCATCATCCTTTCTAAGGCCTCACAAAAACCCTGGGTCGACTTTTTAACTAGATGGGTAGGTTAAAAATTACCTTTCAACATGGCATCGACATTACAGGTATTTTCACCCTTTTTCCTTCTTGTAGCCCTTCTTTAGTTCCCCTATCCTCATCGGTGATTTTATCCTCGTTATCACTCTCAACCATGTTCTGATCTCCAAGGGTATCCTTTATTATCTCTTCCCCATTCCCCTCCTGAAAACTAGTATCATTTTCACTGTAATCTTCCTTGACCTCCTCCTACTTGGTAGAAAGATGAATCGAACTAGAAGCCTTAGTCTATTTCTTAGGAGGGGCACCTTCTCCTTCCTCCTTAGTATTCTCTTCACTTTCCTCCATTTCCTCTGATGAAGAATCACTAGTAGAATTGACACCTTTTTTGACAAAAAATGGTCAAATTTTCTACCCAAATTGGTCGAATGATCCACAAATGGTCTTGTCGCTATTTTTCTATTCGTAATTTTGACACATCGTTGTTAAGGTCGAATGTTCCATGCCAATATTGGTTGAAACTAACATCTTCTATTAGCAAGTTTATTCGTTGAACTTTCAACCAATGTCGATCAAAATGTTTGGCCCATCCGACCAAGATTCCAAACCCACGACGCTAAATTTTGACCAATGTCGGTCAAAATGTCTGGCCTATCCGACTAGGATGCCAAACCCACGACACTAAATTTCAACCAATGTCGGTCAAAATGTTTGGCCCATTCAACTAGGATGCCAAACCCATGACGCTAAATTTTGACATAGAATGGTCGATATGTAGACCATTCTTGGTGAGGATTTCAACCAAAGTTCATAAAATTTTTGACCAATTTGGAATGTTAAAAAAAAACACATGAAGATAAATATCGAGAGTAATCACCAACGACATCTTGGTCGGTGATTAGTCTAGATATTTATCTTCAGGTGTTACTTTGCATTAATATATATACCTGAATTTCTCTTTCTTGCATGTGTATCATATTCTCCTTGCCTCTCTATTTCCTGCACCTGTATATACAGCTACACAAGTAGATGCATGATATAAAATTTATAGTTTATTACATACAAGATCGTAAGATAAGCTACATCAATAGCTTATCTAAATCAATCATAAGGTATTTAAAACTAATTTCGTAAAGAGATGCAAAATATGTAAAATATTGGTAAGGGGTGGCAAGATCAAGGAAGAACTCAAAAGTACAAGACCTAAGGGCCAGACCTAATGCCTCGGGGGCTCATCATAGATGGCCTTGCCTACGTAACTCGTAGATACATCATAGTTCAGGTTTAACTTTAAAACTAGTCTTTAAAGGATGATAGAAGTGGTATCAAACCTCTTTATCTAAAGGGTATCAATGGTATTTCTCTCTTCACTGGAATTGAGGGTGCAGAAGTTTCCCTGCATCGTTTGGGTATAACACTCAATTTCAATACCAAATCGATGCAGGTCAACCTTATGCACCCCTTATTTGATTAAAGATAGAGGAAATTGATCCCCTTTTGATAAAGAGTCTTCAAGAAAGATAGATTGTATCCTACCATTTCTACCTGAAAAATTTTACCAAGGGAAAAACAGACCACAATTATACCATTGAATTTATGCCCATCTGGGCCTTCTAACACCATATGGAATGTGTTGTGTTTATAGAAGAGATAAATACCTACAACTATATTTCATAAGGCATTTAAAACTAGTTTCATAAAGAGATGCACAATATGTAAAATATTGGTAAGGGGTGGCAAGATCAAGGAAGAACTCAAAAGTACAAGACCTAAGGGCGAGACCTAATGCCTCGGGGACTCATCATAGATGGCCTTGCCTATGTAACTCACAGAGACATCTTAGTTTAGGTTTAACTTTAAAACCGGTCTTTAAAGGATGGTAGAAGTGGTATCAAGCCTCTTTATCCAAAGGGTATCAATGGCATTTCTCTCTTCACTGGAATCGAGGATGCAAAAGTTTCACTGCATCATTTGGGTATGGCACTCAATTTCTATACTAAATCAATGTAGAGCAACCTTCTGCACCCCTTATTCGATTGAAGATAGAGGAAATTGATCCCCTTTTGACAAAGAGTCTTCAAGAAAGATAGATGGTATCCTACCGTTTCTACCTAAAAAGCATTACCAAGGGAAAAAGAGACCATAATTGTACCATTGAATTTCTGCCCATCTGGGCCTTCTAACACCATATGGAATGTGTTATGTTTATAAAAGAGATAACTACCTACAACTATATTTCATAAGGCATTTAAAACTAGTTTCGTAAAGAGATGCAAAATATGTAAAATATTGGTAAGGGGTGGCAAGATCAAGGAAGAACTCAAAAGTACAAGACCTAAGGGCCAGACCTAATGCCTCGGGGGCTCATCATAGATGTCCTTACCTACATAACTCGTAAAGATGTCATAGTTTAGGTCTAACTTTAAAACCAGTCTTTTAAAGGATGGTAGAAGTGGTATCAAGCCTCTTTATCCAAAGGGTATCAATGACATTTCTATCTTCACTGGAATGGAGGATGCAGAAGTTGCTCTGCATTGTTAGGGTATAGCACTCAATTTATATACCAAATCAATGCAGAGCAACCTTGTGTACTCCTTATTTGATTGAAGATAGAGGATGTTGATCCCCTTTTCATAGATTCTTCAAGAAAGATAGATGGTATCTTACCGTTTCTACGTGAAAAGCATTACTAAGGGAAAAAGAGACCACAATTGTACCATTGAATTTATGCCCATCTGGGCCTTCTAACATGATATGGAATGTGAAGTGTTTATAGAAGAGATAACTACCTACAACTATATTTCATAAGGCATTTAAACCTAGTTTCGTAAAGAGATGCAAAGTATGTAAAATACTGGTAAGGGGTGGCAAGATAAAGGAATAACTCAAAAGTACAAGACCTAATGCCTCGGGGGATCATCATACATGGCCTTGCCTACGTAACTCGTAGAGACATTGTAGTTCAACTTTAACTTTAAAACCAGTCTTTTAAACATTGGTAGGAGTGGTATCAAGCCTCTTTATCCAAAGGGTATTAATGACATTTCTCTCTTTACTGGAATCGAGGGTGTAGAAGTTTCTCTGCATTGTTAGGGTATAGCACTCAATTTCTATACCAAATCAATGCAAAGAAACCTTCTGCACTCCTTATTCGATTGAAGATAGAGGACATTGATCCCCTTTTGATAAATATTCTTCAAGAAAGATAGATGGTATCCTACCGTTTCTACCTGAAAAGCATTACCAAGGGAAAAAGAGACCACAATTATGCCCATCTAGACCTTCTAACACCATATGTAAAATATTGGAAAGGTAAAATATTGTGTTGAAGGTAACACCTGATGCTGCTGTAATGACTACAGACATTAAATTTTACATCACTGCATGATGTCAGTGAAGCAGCATCAAACTCCACCTTCAACACATTATGATCACTAGACAGGTCTGCATGTCTTCTACTTTTAAGTTGGGTTGTTTTCGTTCTTGTTTTATGAATTTGGGTGATCCTTGCCAATGCCTTCGGGGTTGAATCCAGTATGCTCCTATATGATCCAGAACCTACAAGGAAGGAAAATATGGGGTTAGATCCAAAGGATCTAAGAAATGCCTGGAACCCTATTACTGATCCTCATCTACAATTATGTATGTGCATAGTCAATCCATACACTTCTAAAAGGAACAAGGATAAAATTTACAAAAGCCCATCCAAGATATAGAAAATCATAACGAAGTCATAAACAACAAAAAGTTCACGAGTTTATCAAAATATGTCCAACGTATCTACATGAAATTCTAAAAAAATTTTAGTATCTACAATAGCCCTCTGTTAACCACATTTATACATATGGTCCCAACAAAGTAGTACACAAACTACACAAAGAAGGCATCGCAGAAACATGATTTCTGCTTTCACCATTGAAGCAATCTCGGTGGCACTAGTTGCCTCTCGAGCCTTGCACAAGTTGCACTCATTTCCTACATCAGGTATAGACGTAGATGTGGTAGATGTAAATGTGGTTTCATTGACCCACCGAAAGTATTGACATCCACTATTTCCCTGCAATACCAAATCTTCATTAGTTCTTCCTAAAATGATTACTTGTCACATTACTTTTAAACATAAAATATAATTCCATATCCAGACCTTTTTCCTACTTTGGCAACCCCAAAATTGAAGCCCAGGATTACTTGCTGTGTGTGATGTCTTCAACACACAAGGACCAACACCACATTGACACATAGGCACATTGACCAAAGTCATCGACGCTATATCGATAAATATTGCACTGTCATTCCAACATATCATTTTGTTTAGTTGATTATTTTGTTCATTCATACTAATTACAATTGCAATAAAAAGAAACATACTAATATAGACAACATCTCAAATCAAATTGCAAAATGACTATTGTCAATATACAGTACAAAACCAAAAAGGAGGTAGCATCAAACACAAGACCTATATCATCCAATCAGCAATTGGGGGGAGTTTAGGACACACATTGAATCAACACTTCCATAGACATCCAGCCTTAGTAACGTGCGATGAGCATTTTATTAGGAAAATTTAACCATAAAATGAGACAAAGTCAACAACTAGTCAGTCACAGTCCAATCAGTAATTCTAAGACATTTAGTGATAATTTTTCCTCAAATAGTTTCATTAGGGAGGAGATGACATTGATGGTGGGAAAGGAACTTCAGTCCAAGAGTGCAGACATAAGCCACTATGAATTTTAACTCCTCAAATTATATCAGCTCCTCTCAATTGTAGTGAAATATAATAGAAGGGAAATAGACTCTTTCCTATAAAAAGTAACATTTGGAGTCAGTTATGCTTGAAGAAAACGTTATTTCTTTTCAAAATGGCTGAAATGTTTATTTAGACTATTATTCACTCATTTGAACAGGGGTATTAACTAGTTTATCAAGCTGTAATCTTAAGGTAGAAAACATAATAATTTCATTCGCTTGTATATAGACATACACGTATGAGGGAAGTACTTAATGTTCACGTGTAAGAGTATGAAACTCTTGGGAAATATTAAAAAATTATGAACGGAAAACTAAAAAATTATGAGTCAATTTCATAGAACCAATCAAGGTTCATTGCGTCAAGAAAGCTAGGGTAATTGCCCAAAGTTTGAGAATGCAAGTATGCTCATATAGTGGCTCCTTGTCAACTCTTGCTTTATT
>MU226036.1:108450-120948 GCA_018584345.1 Thuja plicata
CAATTATTTGAAAAGGTCGATAAGGATGTTGATTCAAGATGATAGGATTTTGAGCCATGCATAATTATATTACCACTGAAGTTTGTCAATTATATCACAAAGTATCCATTGCACATGCTAAGTTGCAACAAAGGTATTAATGAAATTTCAATTCACAAATGCACGACCACCTCAATGTAGTAATAGAAACATTTTTTTTGGTTCAAGGATACACAAATTCCAAAGATTTCTTGGAGATCATACATAGCCCTAGTTTAATATATTTGTTTATGCTCCCTTATTCCTACTCTTGATATGTAATGTGGACCTCTTAAATGACCAAAGAAGAACACCTTCCTACTAGAAGTACCAAAATAAAATAGACCATTCTACAAGGATTCACAGTAACAGACAACCACAGTCCATATAACACAGTGATAGTTATTATATTTATGTTCAAAAAATGCTTGTCATGTGTTATAGAGAGATATTCATGATTATTATAAAAAACCATGATGCATAAAATAGGGAGCATGATTGATTCATGAAAAGAAGAAGGAATAGTAAGAAAAGTTCTTGAATGCAACACCAAAACAATATGACATCAAACATGAAAGAGGAAGAAATTAATATTTTACTATCAAGAACATAGGACACCACTATGATGAGGGCTATAGAATAATGTTATGGATTGTTGTTGTGAATATGATGAGTTACCATGGCTATCATGGAAGACTGGTACTATGCAAAATTTTCATAGAGATTAGGTCCATGTTTTCGAAAGTAAACAAGTCATGAAGAGACATATCTTCAAGTTTCAAATTAATGAGATGAGTTTAAAGTATCATATTGTGACCAATGAAAGTGAATGCATTGAAAATGGTGTTTAAGAGAAATTTGGAGTCAAGAAAACATTGGGGACAATTATATTAAGAGGAGTAGGGTGATTGTTTTGATTAAGTAAAAGCAAGATTTGAAAGGTCCCAAAACCTTGTACAGAAGATTAGAAGATAGATAGAGTTGACCAGTCACACAGCCAAAAAATTGGACAAAAGAGAAACAGGGGCCCTAGGCCCTACAATCTAGAAAATAGAAAAAGACAGCACAGGAGGAAAAGACAACCAGAAAACAAAAGAAAGTGCACAGGGAACTAGCTGATCTCCATCAGGTTTTTTGCCTGCTCTGCAAGGAGCTCCATATTATCCACCGACATCCTGAGATCATCTATGTCTTTCCTTTTTATACTTGAATGAGTACAGATTCCAGTACCCATCCCCTCTTTGGGGTCCTTACTCTCCTCCCCTCTATTGGCCTCGAATCTCTCCATCAAGTTCTTGCATTGCTCAACAGACACTTTTAGAATGTTATAGCTCTGCTCTCAAATTTTTCTAACCATCAGATCCATTTTTTCCATTTTACCTTCCTAAGAGGACAAACACTCCATAATATTTCTGACTTCAACCTCTTTGTTGTTAATCTTATCCTCCATAGTCAACATTTTTGTGCCCAATTCCCCAAAGGCTTCACCTTTTTTAATGGCTTCAGTCCAATTGTTCAAATTGGTTGTCATAGATTCTTCCCCAAAAGTAGCAACTTTTATCATACCCACAATCTTAGCCTGATCACTGATATCAATCTTCATTTTCTTAATATCCTAAGAAATGGTGGCCATGAACTTCCCAAAAGAGAGGATGCTATACTTCTGGTCCTCTCCAATATTGAAGCTTTCCTTAGCATTCCCAATATTTTCAGAATTAGTCTTATCCTGAAAACTAACCTCTTTTTCCTCAATCTTTGTTTTAGTTTTATCCCTTTCTTTCTCCACTTTCTCTTTATTTTCCAAACTCTCATGACCAGGATCCTCCTCATCAGAAGAAATGAGGATACCCTTGTTCCTCTTCAATTTCTTGGAGGCAACAATCTTAGGCCCGAAGTTAGCTTTCCTTTTTCTCTGGCTTTTAGGAGTATCCTCATCATCAGTTCTAAAACCCTCCAGATTAGGGTTCATATCCTCATTCTCCAACTTATTCTTGGAAATCTTCAAAGAGCTTCCCTTCAAGCTTCCCTTACCCCTAGTGCTAGGAATGTTCTCATCCTCAGTCTCTTCATCAAATCTTTCCCCCGACTCTTAATCCTCAGTCTCTACATCATTGAGAATTTTACCCTTACCAACAAATTTATCCAACTTCCTCATTTTTAAAACATCATAAATGAGAACCATTAAGCCTTGGTGGGAGGCATGGTCCCCAAAAGGGTCTTTCTGAAATTCTTTCATGGTAACATTCAGAGAGCTCATTAAATAGAAGGGAATGCTAATATCTTTATTATGCCTAAAATAATTCAAGATAACAAAGTGATGCTTGTAGGTTCTAGTAAATCTGCCATCAAGGGAAAGATAACAGATAGCAGCATATAGCACAAAACGCCAAGGGCGACTAATATTAGTAGTACTAAAGAATCCTCCTACCTTCTTTGCCTGTTTGTCAGCCTCCTCCTCATTCTCAGGGAATCTCTCATATGCTTTATCAGAATAACTACGATCGCAGTAAAATTTCATGCCATTCATAGGGAGGCCAGTGGCCTCCGTAACGAGATCCTCTGTGATTTCTATCCATTGATTGTTGAAATTGATCTTACCTTTTTTCTAGTTACGCATAAAGAAACTAGTAATTTCAGGGTTTCCCCCATGAAGCTTCTCCATATACGCAGCAAAATTTCCCACACTTTGTCATTCTGCTTCCATTCGCTACAATCAGCAGGTTCATGTCTTTTCTTCCCTCCACCCATTATGTATCTTCTATCAGTGTTGCTCTGGTTCTCTTTGTGCTTGATTATACCGTTGTTCTCCTTTTCAATAATGTTCTCCTCAATTTTTGTGAACCCCCAAAATCTATACACAAAAATAATACGACACCAAGTGGCTTTGTAGAGGATTAAATCCTCATAATTAGGACTTACAACACTCATGTTATCTGTATTCATTTAAATAAATGAGTTTCATTTCTCTGCCTATCGTAGATCATCTCCTTATGTGTAAGGGATATGATATCGTACGACATTCTACTTTCATCATTCCAAGTGTAGGCTCGGTCACTTCTGCATGTGTAGTTGGCCACCCAATCTGCACAAATATTACCTTCACGGTACACGTGTCACAATGCATTTATTCATATCCTTGATTATGGATTTAGCATAATCAATAATATTTCTGATCATCCACAAGGGTTTGGAGATATTGTTGAGGTCTTTAACAATATTCAAGGAGTCCCCTTCAACCCAAAAATTTTTATAGTTATTTTATTTAGACATAATTAGACCATTGAGGACAGCTAAAGCCTCAGCCATCTGATTATTTTGTATCCCTATAGGGATATCCCTTACAACAATACAATGGCCTTTCTCATCATGCATGATCATACCACATCCAGCAATACCTGGATTACCCTTCGAGGGCCCATCAAAGTTAATCTTAATCCAACCATTCGGAGGACTTTCCCAAGTAATTCACTCTCTGTTATTATTGTGGACTTTCTCATCAAACTTAATACCCCATTTTTCAAGGATTGCCCTATCCTCTTTTCCTTTAGAATTCTCTTTGATTTTCATAATTTTGAAGTTCTCAATAATCATATTCTGACTTTTTCTGAATAAAATTTTAGGGGAAGTATCATTCTCTCTGAAAATTCTTTCATTTCTTTCCTTCCAAATTGTCGAAGATATATGGGGAAGGGCAATTTGCCAAATCTTTCTAATGCACTCACTCTTAGAATCTATTCCCCATGAAGTGAACATATTCTGTATATCATTGGGTAAAACCCAATCAATATTGAGAGCCTTCATCCAATAGGACCAAACCTTATTTGCATAATTGCAATGGATGAACAAATGATTGACCGATTCTTCCTCTTTCCTGCACAAAGCACACATATTAGTAATATACATTCCTCTATTCTTGAGATTGTCAAGAGTGAGGATTTTGTTTTAAATCATAGTCAAGAAGAAGATGTTGATTTTAGGGGTAAGCCCTTTGTTCCATGCCTTGGCCCAGAAGGGAGATTCCTTGTTCTCATCATTAAGATTATAAGACGATCCCACAGTGATATTACCATGCATAGTGTCTTTCCAGATCATAGAATCTTCTTCAGAATTAAGAATCATAGCATTGAGAGTAATATTAAGAGATAGGAGGGCATCATTCACAGTAGTAAGATCCTTCCAAATCCCATTACAATTATAATCCATAACCTTAGTGCCAATTTTTTTTTGCATAATTTAGCAAAGGGACCCCAAACAGTATTCATAGCAAGAGGTTGGCTGCCTATCTAGATATCCTCCTAGAAATCCAATCTGTTTCCCTTGTCAACTTTCCACTTCACGCCTTTTCTTAATATATTTTTAACTTTTATCACATTCTTCCATATACAAGACCCCATCAAGATATCTTCAGTATTAAGAAAATCAATAATTGAATTGAACTTCCTATTATATTTGTTGTGCCAAATAGAATTCCATTCACCCTTCAGTGTGAAACCCCTCCAACCAAGTTTATCTAGGAGATCTTCATTCATTCTTTTGATTTTCCTTATACCCAAACCTCCTTTAGACTTGGGCATACAAACTTTATCCCAGACAATAAGAGCAAATCTGTTGGTTTTTTCAACACCATTCCAAAGGAAGTGCCTTTGAATTTCTTCAATAGCCTCAGAAAATTTGTTGGGAATCTTATAAAGACTTAGGGCATAAATAGGTATACTCTGAAGAGAAGATTTAAGAAGCTGAATTTTACCAGCCTGACTGAGCAGAAATCCTTTCCACCCAGCAAGTTTCTTATGATATTTGTCCACTAGAGAGCTCCAAAAGGAGTCAGGAGGGTTAATCCCAAGGGGGAGGCCCAGATAGGTAGCAGGGAGCTCCCCAATTTGGAAATTCATAATTATACTAATCTTGTGTTTTCTGTACTTAGGAGTGTTAATGAAATAAATAAATCTTTTATTCCAGTTTATAAGCTGACCAGTAGCCTTACCATAATTGTTGAGGACATTTTTAAGATTATGGGCTTCATTAATGGTAGCTTCCCCCATAAAAATGGAATCATCCACGAATTGTTGGTGAGAGCACACATAGTTTGAGGAGGAAGGCTTTAACCCTTTGAGATCCCCATTTCTGACAGTACTTTCAATGTACCTACCCAAACATTCAGCAACAATAACAAACAGAATAGGAGATAAAGGATCTCCCTGCCTCAAACCTTTGGAAGGTTTAAAGAAGGCTGAAGGAGATCCATTTACAAGAACCAAGAAAGTAGGAGAAGTCACCAACTGCATAATCAATTTTATACATTTGGGGTTGAAACCAAAGGTTCTTAGAACATTCTGCATAAAATTCCAGTCAACTCTATCATAAGCTTTAGAGAGATCAATCTTGAGAATGAATCCTTTTTTTCTAGCCATAGTCAGTGAGTTTATGTTTTCATGGACAGTAATGATAGAGTCTAAAATCTGCCTTCCAGGAATAAAACTAGTTTGTTGGTGAGCAATTATCTTAGGAAGCAGTTTTAGAATCCTAGAAGTGATAACTTTTGATATAATTTTGTAGGAAGAGTTACACAGACTGATAGGATGAAAGAGGTCCATAGTATCACCCCCAGCTTTTTTCAGGATGAGACCAATAAAAGTACCATTCATTTCTCTGAGAATTTTTGTAGATCCAAAGAATTCTTTAGCAACGTTAGTAATATCCTTATGAATGATCTCCCAATATTCATGAAAGAAGAACATAGGAAAACTGTCAGGACCCGGAGATTTATTCTCATCAAAAGAAAAGACAACCTCTTTTATCTCATCATTAGATGGGATGGCTAAAAGATAGTGATTATCATTTTCATTCAATATATTAGGAATACTCTCTAGAAGATTACTTTGTAGATCCTGGTCAAGCTGGTCATCCTGGGATAGGAGATTAGAGAAGAAGACTTTAGCTTCCTTGGAAATATCCTCCTCCTTTTCCATTTGTCTATTGTTAACTTTGAGTTTAGATATCATGTTGGCTGCCTTGTGTTTGGTAGCCGTCATGTGAAAGAATTTTGTATTCATGTCCCCCTCTCTCAGCCAATTATTTCTAGATCTCTTCTTCCAAAAGATTTCCTCCTTGTGCACAATGTCATGATATTTACTCAATATTTCAGTTTCCTATTCTTTAAGAGTATTCACATACCCAACCTTTTGAATAGACTCCTGCACCTCTTTAAGCTCAGTCATAATATCAGCCTTAGAAGAGAAAATATTGCCAAAAGTTTCTTTGTTCCACTTCTTAATTTTGTATTTCACATGTTTAAGTTTATAGGTCATCCTATACATTTTTGTTCCTTCTATCTTAATATTCCACCATTCCCTAATTTTAAGGTACATTTCAGGATGAATGGTCCACATTTTTTCAAATCTGAAAGGATAGCTCTTACTTCTAACTATAGGGTCAACAATAAAGGACAACGGGTAGTGGTCAGAGCCAACTCTGATAAAGGAAGTTAAAGAACAGTTATACTGATGAAAACATTCATTAGAAATTAAGGCTCTATCTAATCTTACCTAGATCAAATCATTTCCCGCTCTCCGGTTAGACCAAGTATAATTGATGCCTTGGAGATCAATATCAGTAAGAGCTTGACTAGATATAAAGTTCATCAAGTCAAACCTGCTTTCCAAGTTAGGTTGTGTTCCACCCATTTTTCATCTTCCTTAAGAGGAGTATTGAAATCCCCCATAATGAGCCAACTTTCTTTCTCAAAAGACTTCCTGCCCTAATCCAGTTTAGTCCAGAAGGAGTGTCTCCCTCTCTTCGTGTTGGGAGCATAGATATTGGTAAGAATCCAGCAGGTTCCTTCCTTGATATAGTGGAATCTAATACAAGACATATTATTTTCCTGTAGAAGAACATCTCCCTCAATGATATCCCCATTCCAAAAAGTAACAATACCCCCTGAGGCTCCTTCCGAGCTGCCTCCACTACAACAATTATTTCTATAGTATTTAAGCTTTTCAACTTTTTCCTTAGCCATTTTAGTTTCCTGGATGAGAAAGATATCTAGCTTGTTATCTCTAACCATATTTCTGATAAGATCCTATTTGTGAGGGTTATTTAACCCTCTTATGTTCCAAGATATAATCTTCATTTCTTTTTGGTGATACCCAACTGGGTAATAGTTTTATGTGTTTCATCTGCTATATTTCTAGCTACCTCTTGATTTATTTTTCTAGAGCTTAGTGGTCTTCCTGGTGGTGAAAGTTGGCATTCTCCAACATATGGTTGGTAGTTTTTTGCATACTTCTGGCCTTTTGACGTTGTGCCCTTCTTTTGTTTAGTTTTTTCCATCAGATTGGATTTGTCTTGTTTCTCAAGGATTTTATCTATTTCCTCTTGATCACCCCATCTCGGTTTATATATTTCCTCTGAGTCTTTCCTTTCCTCTTGTGATGAGATTTGTGTCATCTCTGATAGTCCAGGACCCAAGACAATATCTTGTTGAGCATCTAAGAAGATGTTATTTTCATAGAGATTTTCCTTATCTCCCTGTTTAATAGATGGTTCCTCTACTTCTTGAGTAGTCGACTAGTTATCCTCTTGATCAGTTTTTTTCTTTTCATCTTGGGCTTTACAAATTTCATTGCTCTTGTCTTCTAGTGTGTCCTTGAAAAAGTCTTCCTTGTCAATCTTGGCTGGTTCAATATCATTTCCTTGCTCCTTCTGATCTTTCATATCTTTTCCTGATCTTTCTGTCACACTTTTCCCTTGATTATTCTGTGTTTCTCCTTTGTCTTTCCCTTCCTTTTCTTTTTCTTTAGACAGTCCATTTTTCTCTTCTATTTGTTTCTCTATGTTCTTGGGTTCCTTACTACCTTCTTCTTCCAATGGTTCTACACTTTTTCTAGTCGGCTTCCATTCTTTTTTCTGTTGATTTTTCTTGACTTTGTTCATTGGACATTTCTTTGCCCAATGCCCCATTTTTTTGCATCTAAAATAAGCAAAAGGAACTGACTCATATTCAATTTTTTGAGTCCATTTCCCTAATCTTGACTCCAACTGTATCTCTTCTGGCATATCAACATCTGGTATAATACCTATGCATATTCTGGCATGTGTAAGTCTTCTTCTGGAAGCCGTGACCGGATCAATAGAGAGAAGTTCTCCAAAGGATCTAGCAATACCTGCAAAAATATCCTCATTCCAATACTCCATGGGGAGTCCAAGGAGCTTCACCCAGACAAGGACTTGGACTATAAAATCTTCGTGAAGAGCCATATTAGGGTACCATTTCTACAGAATTATAGTATTTTTTCCTATACACCACGGTCCACTACAGATGGCTTGCATTCTATCTTCTTCACACAAGAAGAAAAAGGAAACAAAACCCTTATTCATATCTATCACCTCAACTTGGCCTTTAAGTTTCCATCTCTTGTCAACATACACTCTAATCACTTCAATATTAGGTCTAATCCCAATGAACCTCCCAACCAGAGCATTATCTATTTTTTTAATATTATGATCGATTACTTGATCAGGAATAGCAATAGCATATCTTCCCTCAGATATATTAGATATATTCCTAACAGGCAGGTGTACAGACTTACCTGAGGGTTTTACACCGAATAGGGATGCCCATTTGACTGTCCCTTTCCCCAGTACGGGGCCCCCACCTGGGTCCCCTTCTCCCGCGAACCCATGTTGTTTCCCGTCCTCTTTCCCAATAGAGTTAGTGGAGCCCTCTATGGAAGAAAGACCTACATCACCTGCAGAATACGATTCCGTGAAGAGATTTGAATTTCTCACACCATTGTTCCTGCTTCCCAGTCGCTCCCCGTTTCCCGCTCCCTACTCCACCCATTATTTCATTGACTGGCTTTGAATATGTTCTAATTTACAGTAGATAATTACATGTTTGGTGTCTATCTTAGCCATTTTTTATATTTACATTTTCTTACTTTTTGGTTAATTGTATACACAAGTCTTTTATTTTTCAAAAAAACAAAATTGATCTAAAGGAGGGAGCTATAGTTTCACAACAAGAATGAGAGAGGAACCAGTTACCTATTCACTCAATAGAGAGGTTATTTCAACAGGAGCAACATCGAAACCTTGTGAAAATGAAGTGAAACTTGTGGCCAATGTTCAACATTGAAACCTTGTAAAACTGTTGGGATGTTGCGCTGAGGGAGATGAAAGGTTGATTATTTATGAGTATTTTCCCAACAAGAGCCTTGACACCTTCCTCTTTGGTAATTTACACTTGGTTTCGTGATCATTTCCTTTCTCATCGAGATTTTTAGTATTCCAACGTTGTTTGAAAGACATGATAGTCTAAGAATTGGGATTGCAGGTCCAAAAAAGTTTAGACTATTAGATGGCAAAAATGTTATAACATTATCCTTGGGATTGCCTGCGGGCTTCTTTATCTTCACGAGGATTCGCCGATGAAAATTGTTCATAGAGATAGTAAACCAAAAAATATTTACCAGTGGGATTGGCCTCCATACAACAAGGTAATATGTCTGTTAAGATTCCTATTTGTAGCAATTTACTTGTATTTTTATGGCAATGTCCATTAGGAAACCCTAGCTACATTACAAATCTAGATAGGAAACCCTAACACTGAAAATGTAATGTGATGTATACTAGTATTAGGACAATGCACAATACTCATGAATCCCTTCCTCCCAAACATTGAGAATGTAATGTCGTGTATACCATTAGGAAACCCTAGCTACATTACAAATCTAGCTAGTAAACCCTAACACTGAGAATGTAATATCGTGTATACTAGTATTAGGAAATATAGCTACATACCAGTATTAGGATGATGCACAATGCTCATGAAGCCATTCCAGTATTTAGACGATGCACAATGCTCATGAAGCCCTTCCTCTCGCCCACAATCTGGCTAACAAGAGAGAATGAAGTGAGTTTGATTACTTTTCCTTTTTTTTGTTTATATCCCGATTTGGTCAAAATTTTGACAATAAACTTAACTAAAGTTGAAAGTTTGACCTTTTTGGGACATAAACAAAAAAAAAGTGAACATCACAAGCCAAAATGGCCTTTTGTTGAAAATGAAGTTCAAAAATGAGGCCCAAATGTATTAGATAATCAGAAGAAAATTGAAGTTTCTTAGCACTTGGCTTCTTATCTTTCTTAGTTGAAGAAGCAGTAGCAAGAGCCTTAGTTTTTCCCTTCGCATTTTTTTTTTCTTACCTCCCTTGGGAGTGTTAGAATACCCCTCCGTTCCAAAGTCAAAGGTCTCCTCAAAAGAAACCCCATCTAAGTCATCTTCTTCATAATCCAAGTCCTGGGATATTGGATGCTCTATGGACTTGTCTTGAATATGGTAAAAAATGAGAACAATCAACCCTTCATGAATAACAGGATTCTCCTGTGGGTTCTCCCTATCCTCTCTTATAGTAGAGTTCATTGAGCAGAGAAAATAATAGGGAAAACTCAATTTTTCCTTATGACAAAAGTGGTTAAGAAAAAACAAATGGTAACCATAAGCCCTATTATACCTACCATCAAGGGTAATATATTGCATAACAACAACCAAAACATCTCTCCATACCTTCTTCATGGCATTTGGGGCGTAATATGTCTTGCTCAGCTTCACCAACCGCTTCTTCTCCCTTTCACTCTTCGGGAATCTCTTCACAGAAGCCTCGGTAAGATTTCTATCTCTACAAAAATTTCTCCCATCATTTGGTAATCCTATAACCTCAGATATTAGGGCTTCATCAATTTGAAAAGCCTGGCTCCTAAGAGTCAATCTTCCATACTTCCAATGTTTGACAAAAATCCTGGTGATCGCCGAGTTACGGCCATGGAGCAACTCCATATAATATGTAATTTGACCTCACTTCTGGATATCCCAAACAATCATCTTCTTCCTCCAAAAATTGCATGACAAAGGCTCCACTCTCTTCCTATTTCCCCCTATATCACAATAAACCCTCATTCTTGTTAGTAGGCTTTCAAACATGACTTTTTGGACATAACTTGTGGAGAAATTTTGATCTATAGGAAAGGAAACTTGTTTTAGATACCCATTTGGCTTTATTCAACATATCTCAAATTCAAGCTGGGTTACTTTGTACAAAATACTTCAAAAAATTGACTTTCCTTCTGTCAATTAGGCCTAAAAGGACTAATCTGGGACCTAGTGCTCTAGGGCATCACCAAAAATAGGTATCCATAGATCTTCCAACCACCTTCTATTCTTGAAATGGTCTTTACACATCTAATGACATGTTCCACTTTCTAATAATTCATTTCCAAACTCCCTCTGTACAATTTTCTACTCCTTTCATGATTTATTGGCCTAGTACATGAAGATATCAGTCAAATAGTCATTCATACCATTTGCAAAACCAATAAATAATAAAATCTCTTTGGTGAGACTATATATAAACCTAAGAAAGACATTTCCTTCAATTTCCATCAATATCCAATGGTGGACAAACTAGTCATGTCATTTTTCCCAAAATTGGTAACCCTGGGTAGAGTTCCCTGGCAGTTTGCACTAAAATTGTTATATTTTTCTCCAAAGATAATGCAATTCAACCAAACCAAAATCAAATGAAAGGTAGCTGATTTATCTTTCCAACCATACCATCTTTAGGTATAAAAATTTCATATAGAACTATCCCAATCAATAAAGCAACAAAGAAGCGTTGAGAAAATGTAGGAAAATCAAACTTTATTGCTTCCCAATTTAAAAAAAAATACCCCCCTCTTGTTTTCAACCATAAAAGGCATTTTTAAACATTTTTTAATAGATCCTCAACAATCACTAACTACCTTTAAAATTACAACCATTCAATTCCCCACTTTATTCAACATTGACCATTCATATTCTATTGTACAGTCCTATAAAGTTAGCACCCATGATTAGTTGTTTATTACGACCTATTAGACCCATTTTAGTGATTTCAAGGTCTGAATGTCCATTATGCTTGATTCTAGCAAGACAAATCTCTATTTTCTTCTCCTTTTCACTCTCTCTGAGTTCCAATCTAAATTTGAGCCCATTCTTCTAGGTACATTTTCCCTATGGTGACATGTTCGTAGGACATGTCACCAATGGCGACGTGTCCCTAGGTTTTGGGGAATAAATTTAACACAGGGCCTGATGTGGGGGTTTTCTTCAAGGATTTCCTTCTGTGGTGTTGGTGCTCAAATCGACAGATTGGACTTCTAGCGGATTTTGTTTATCCAACGAAGATAGATAAGATCGATTTGCCAACGAACGAGGTTTCAAACAACCTCCTACAATTATGATTCCACGGAATCAAGGCTAGTGGACTTGCACTTTAAAACTTGTCTTTAAGGTCTTCTTGAAGGTCTCCTATAATAGATAACTGATAACTTCGATTCCTGCTTCTCAATATGTTAATAAGATCACAAAACTGAAAATATATTTGTTAATGACATATAATGTATTTAGTATTGTTTGATGTGATTGAAATATGAACTGAATTA
>MU226036.1:123401-142797 GCA_018584345.1 Thuja plicata
ATAGATCTATATATTTGAAAAGGAAATATTCATTTATGATTGTCATTATTGGTCAAGTTATAACATATTGTAATCAATCTTAAGATCATGATCATAGATAACAACACAAACCTTCATTAAAATAATAAATATTCAAACCTTTGGAAGATTAAATAAATCAAGATAAATTATTTTCAAAACGTTAAAAACACTTGAAGGCATCATTAAACCAAAGATACGAATCTAGGTCATGATTGTTAATTGCTTCTACTATCGATTAGAGATTTAACAATGCAATGATAAGATATGCGTAATTCCCTTTAATTGTATCAGGATCTATATGAAAACACCACATAGGACTTTTCACTTAGTCAAAAACATATTCAAGATCAATCGCAATTACATAATGTCCTTAAGGAAAAAAGTCACAAGATTAGATTCTCAGATTCTCCTAGTGGAAAAGAAAACTTTAAGAAAATGAATCTAATACAAATGTGAATCTTCAAACATTAAACATTAAGACATATGAAAGTGAATAAATACATGATAATACTTTGACAAGACAACATAAAGAAGCTATCAAAGACAAGAATGTATATGTAAATAGTTACTTCCCTGAATGAGAATGGATGTAAGTCACCTTGTCGACATGGGTTCCACCATGTGGTTAGACTGGATCAAATTTGAATCCTGAAATGATGGAGTTAGTATAGAAACTCCCTATCTCTCCTCATTTTGACATCCATTATCGATTATCAAGTGCAAGAATTTTTGGCAATCAAGCTATCAAGTTTTCAAGCAAGAGAAAATGGATTTAATATTTTAAGGCAAGCACCCAAGGTCAAGATCTCCTAGTCTCTCATTCTTAAAGATCATTCAATTGAAAAGAAATCTTTTCTAATTGATGCAAGTTTCTCTCTCATGATGGCCAAGTAGAGGAATTTTCAATCAACAAAGATCCATCCTTCTTTTCATCTTCTCTCTCCTTCTTTGTAAGTGTTATAAAACATATATATTCAAGATCTAGGAGTGGCATTCATAGATCTATGCATTTGTGATGAAATCATTGATCCCACATCTCATTCCAAGGTCAACTCTTTGGATATCAAGCACATTCAAGCATCTTCATGGGTATGAGCAATTTCTGCATCCGTCCATTAGGTTTTATGCAAGGTGAATCTATTATTTACCCTTTTATTTGTAATCCTTTATAAATTTTTATTTCATTTCTAAATTTGATTCCTAAATATGGGTTTGACCAAGGAAAACCCTTTTAGCCAACCTTTTTCCCCATTTTCTGTGTAGATAAATAGGATACAGATTTTGGCATTTGATAAAGGTGATCTGAGTTTTCATCATGAGATTGTATTGTGGTGTTGTCATTTCTAGAAACATGATCTATTGGAGGTATGGGATCAGTTTTACCAATGGTGTTGAAGGATATAATTGGAGAAATAACTAAGTGTCCAGTCAACCGGGAAGATGAAAGTATGTGAGATGCAGGTGACTGAATTTGGTGTTAGAGATCAAGTTAAGGTGCGTGATCATGCATTTATCTTCTACAGAGGCATATCTAGCTATATTTGCGACCACATCAGTTAGATTGAAGAATTGAGAAAGTTATTAAAGATTAAAGTGACACTTGTAGGAAGAATAGGAGATACTCAAAGTGAGTTTGATTAGATCAGCTAACCGATCAATTTAATGTTTGTAAATGATTATTTACGACTCAATTAATGTTGTGTTGACTTTATTGAGTTGACCAATGCATTGTGGCACGATTGGATTTGATTTTTATGTCAGCGGGTAAAATATTTTAGGGAAAAGGCCAACTTGGACAAGTTATAAAATAATGATGAAATTGAGTTTTAGTGAATGATGTGATGATGTGATAAGTAATTGTGATGTGAAAGTTGAAGAAATGAGATTTGATGTTAAGGCAGCATTGTGATCAGAATTAAAGCATATCTGTTAGAAAGGAAGTGTCATAATCAGATCATTTACTCTTGGGTCTATCTCAAGGCAAGCCCTAACAGGTTTGTAGGCAAAATCCTTTAAAAATGTCACTCCTAATAGGGTGAGCATGATCTCTAACATGATCTAAAGTATAAATTCTCTAACCAGGTGACTCTTAGAAGTATTTTGTAATCCCTTAATAGGGTAGTTCTTAAAAAGACTTATATTAGCTTCTAACTGGGCTAGAGATACTCTTAATCGGGTATGTCCTTAGCAAGGTTTTTTAATTGCTCCTAATAGGGAAGATTTTTTTGGTGCACTAGTGAAATTTATGGGTATCACCCCACATGCGGTTTTATCCCTCTAACAATGGCTCCCACAGGAAAAATCTTGTGTCTTGAGTTTACTTTGTGTGATTGGTTTATTTTCTTAGCTTCTATGTAATATTCTCTTTTGCAGGTTAGTTGTTGTGGAAGCTATTAAAGAAGTGTTTCAATTTTTTGGTGCACTTCTTCACCCCCCCCCTCTCAGTGCCTTTAAAGACTAAAAATTGGTATCAGAGCCAAGTTCCCTTGAAGAAGCCTAAGAGCTCAGGTAAGATCCTTAATGCGAATATGGATGGTTTATTGAAGCACAAGAAGCAACTCAGAAGCTAAAATGGTCATTGAGGAATTGAAGAAACAACTGAAGCATTCAAGAGCTAAAAGGCAAGAACTTGTTGAATAATTAAATGAGAGTCAAGACTATATTGAGAAATTGTCTATACAAAGTGGATATGACGAATTTAAAGCAACTCTAGAAGCCATGGCTATGGAGAATGAAAAATTGTGCAAAGACAAGAAAAATCTTAAGAGGGATATTGAAGCTCAATCAATCAGGATGGTTGAAGAGTTGGAAGCAAGGAGATATGTAGAGGATGCAAGGAAACTTGCAAAAGATTCCCTAAAGGCCAAGGATAAGGAACTAAAATTTGTAGAGGATAAACTTTTCAAATCAAGACAAGAAGTTAGCACATTTCATGAATATCTACATGATACAAATGAAGAAAATGGAAAATCCCTAAGGGAGAGTGAGAATCTAAGAAATGAGAATGAGAAACTAAATGCAGAGTTGAAGACTGCTAATGATTTGCTAAAGAAATTCAATGAGAGAACTACAAAACATGATGAATAGATAAAAAATCAAAGGAGTAAAGAGACCACATGCCTTGGATATATCGGTCATACTACCTTTGAAGTTGGTGAATCTTCTAGTTAAAAGTAGATCAAGCAAGAAGAAAAGTCTCCACCGAAGGTAACACAAAAAATTTATGGTAAGAAAGCCTACAAACATGTATGTTTCAATTTTCATAAAGTGGGTCAATGTACGTACAAGTAGGTCTGCAAATAGAGCCAACAGTTTTGATGTATATTGCTACAACTGAAATAAGTATGGACATGCTACATATGATTGTAGATCCAGATCCACTAGTATATCTAGTAGCGTTGATGGTTACTATTACAACTACAAATAATATGGTCACAAAGCTGATGAGTGCAGGTCAAGAGTGAACAATCAAAGTTCACCATTGAACTAGGTCGAAAGACCTTACCAAAGGGAGAGGCAATTACATGTCACATGCTCAAACTGTGGTAACTATGGATGCATGGCTATGAATTACAGAATGAGTTATGCAAGAGGTAATGTTGGACCATGGAAATAAAATTGAATGGCATTTTTTCATTGTCATAAGATTGGACATTTAGCAAGGAATTGTAGGTTAAGGAACCAATTGGTAAAGCAGTCAAGAAATCAAAGAGAAAAGAAGATTGAGAATGTAGAATATACAAGGAATAAGATGAAAAGGATTTGGAAGAAGAAGGAAGATAATAAGACATTGGAGGGATCCACATCTCCATCGAGTGTGGAGAATTCATCAACAAACTAATCCTTCATGTAGCTTAGGGGGAGCAAGTATTGTTGAATCCATTGTCGGACCCCCTATAGGTGTATGCTAAGATCTATCAGCATTTTAAAGATGCAATAAGGTATTTTGGAGTGTATTATGAAGATTTGATAAATTACATGGTGTTTTGATTATTTGTAATGAGTTTTTGAGTCAATCGGTGAAAATGTAAGTTCTATTGGTAAGTTCATTTAATATGTGTGTGAAGGTAGGTAAAAGGTTATTTTGGATTTCATTTTCACCGCGCACATTGTGAAATTTTTTGTGGAGAAAAAGTATCATTTTTCGAGCCATTTGTAAATATCCAGGTGATAAGGAGAGATTGTTTGTGTTGATTTGGAAGAGAAAATCAATCTGGTCTTGTCGTGTTCTTTTGCAAGAACCCTAGTTGCAAATTATTTGAGGTATTTATCTAATATTTGCTCTTATGGTTGGAAATTTAATATGGCTAATCCTAAGTTGATTGATATTACTGAGAGGCCACGATCATAGTTAAAGAAACATCCATTCAAATTGATGAAAAATGACCCAGCGGGTGCCCTAACTTGTGTGTCCTATGGTGTTCTGTATGTAGAGTGTGTTAGAGATTTTATTCATTGCAAATTGGAAGACCTATGATTAGGGGAAATACATGAACAATACAATAAGTTATGTGATGACAACTTAGTGTTGAAGGATGAACATAAACGAATTTCCTATAAAGGTTTTCATCATGCATTCAGTTACCCCGATGAATTTGAAAATGATCAAGTCAGGTATGTTCTGAGAAGAATTCATGACCAGTTTATGTGGTTAGATCGACCACATAAAATAAAAAAGGAGGCAATCCATATTGTAACCAGCCTATGTGCAACCGGTGGTGTGCCCATTCTTCGCACCATTCCAAAGGATGAAGTGATGAGACTAACATAATCTAAGTGGCATGGTCATGCTATGACTGTGAATGATATTTCAGATGAAGAGGTAAAGACACATCTATGGTTATTGGATACAATGTATATCATTCTAGCAGGATAAATGGTATACCTAGTGGTGCTATTCATATAGCTCATATGATGATCAAGGAAAATGAAGATTATGATTTGGTTGAATTCATGAGAGAGAAAATAATGTTGAATCTAGAAATGATAAAAAAGGACAAGAGACAAAAGTTCAATTATGGTAAGGTGATCATGCATTTATTTTTCTATTTTCAAAACATGTTCCCTTGTATCGGTAACATTGCATGGTCGATGGATACTCCATCTTTTATTCAAATTAATAAATGTATCATACTCTTAGGAAATGATTTCACTAACAAGGTATGGTGTTACCTTAAAGAATTTCAGAAGAAGATGCATGAGAAGGAAATGATACCATCATAAATTGTTGAAAGGTATAAGAATACCATTTGCTTCATGGTAGATACATACACTTTTTTGTATGGAAGCATTTGAGACAAGGACCTTATAAGTAATGCCTATGGGTTATGAAGTGGACAGATACATTTTGGCTATTTATGCAGATAATTTTTTGGTTTAATCAATAGATCCCAAGACTCCAAGGTTTGGGACATATGAAGAGAAGTCACTTAAAGTGCAAAAGGATTTAATGGAAATTGTTATTGAAAGAAAGGTGAAGAAGAACATTGAACAATTCATGATATAGAAAGATTTTAGACAAGAAAAGATTGAGGAAGCTAGATATAAACATGTTGCAAAGAAAGATAGTACATCTGGTGTAGCAAACGATGGTGATGGTGTTGAAGTTGTTGGTGTAACCGACAGTACCCCAACTAGTCGGCAAACTAGAAGTGTTACGCAAGTCAAGAAGAATAAACCTTCTCCTCTTACCAAAACACAAGAGAAGAAACCAGTAAAGAGTGCTAATCCTAAAGCTATACCAGTCAAGGAGACACGAAGCACAACAAAGGTGACAAGAAAAAGAAAGAAAGAAAAGGCAAAGAGGTTTGTAAAAGCTGCTGATGAAGAAAGTGAAGAGACAAAATCTGAGAAAGAGAAGAAGGAACTCAAGGAAAAAGGAAATAAATCCAAGGTGGTAGGTTCCCCTACTACTAAGATTGTTAATTCTGAATCAGGTAAGACAACTTATGTCCATTCAATCATTCAAAATGTTAGTAAATATGGGATACTTGTTGGAGTTAATAAATATCATCACTTACTTAATGAGGGAGATCATAAGAATGTTGAGGATATTGTAGTTACAAGCATGAATAGGATAAGTCAATTATTAATCCATCTACAAGGACAAATTCCTAAAGTTTTATATGATAACATTGATGCAAGATGGAAGGCAACACTTGTTAAGGACAAGGAGTTGGTAAAGTATGTTTTCCTGAGCCTATTACCTGATTCATCTGAGGAAGAAATAGATGATAAGATCAAATAGGTAAGACCTTTATTCAGAACAAGAGAAAGAGCTACAAAGCTATTAGTTGGGGAGACTCAATCGATGTAGGATGAAACAAAGGAAACTATAAGAAGACATTTAGGTCTAGTGAAGGATAAAAGTGAAGAAATTCATATGGACATTGAAGAGGAATCGGTGAAAGAAAAAGAGAGTGATCTAGTGGTGACTCAAACTTATGAGGGATTTACTATTGACAATGTGAAGATCACTTTTGATTAAATTAGAGATGAGATGGACAATACAGGTGATATCACTACCATGAAGATACACGATATTGTGATTCCTATGGAAGTGATTCACAAGATCAATAGGAATCACATGAGAAACAAGACATTGATGAGGAACAAAAGGAAGAAGAGCCAGTAAACATGGGCGCTGATCAGTATATGACCGATGATACTAAAGATAGAGTTTCTACAAATGATCAACAACAAGAACAAGTAAAATAAAAGGAGGCTATAGATGGTGACATACAAGGTAAATAGGAACATGGGGAGGAAACTAAAAAGAAGGAACCAAATAAAGAAAAGGTAACACCTTCCTCTCAGTCCAAGTTAAGCATTGATGTAGATGATATATCAATTAAGGGACAGATTGAATTAAGCACTATGAGCCCATAGAAGATGATAGACTTTTCTATGGTGATCAAGTCAAAGGCTAAATAGAAAAGGATGAAACAAGAAGCATAGGTAATTCACAGTGCCAGAGATTTACTTTCAGAATTATTAATCAATATGAAAAATAATGAGACTGTTGCACCGATAGAGAAACTAGCCCATTTGGTCACTGCTACTAGTGTGCAAATGAAAATTTTAGAGGATGTTGCAATTTTGAGAGCAGAGAAGGAATATGAGAAGAAGAGATTAGAGAAGTTAGCACACTCAATTATCACAGAAAACAAAACACTTACTTTGGTTATCAACCAGTTAAAGGATGCATTAAATAAAGGTGTTAATATTCTCAAATCTATCTCTGACTTTTCCCAGTTCTCGAAATATTTAGAGGAAAAAATGTGAAGCTCAGCAGGAGCTTAGATTGCTTGTTTCAAAATTTGATACTATATAGGAGCCTTCTACTAAAATTTGTGCTAAGGTTAACAATATAAACAAGTTGAAATCAAATAGGAATGAGTAAGGCGAGAAGATAGCTAACTTGATGGAGTTACAAATTTTGTTGATTCAGAAATTAGACATTTTGCAACATGGTGTGATGGAGGCTAAGAAGTCTCTAGCATTTCCATAGGTGTGGACAGTTGATGGTTTAGAGGAATTAGCATTTTTGCTAACTGGACAGATAGTCATTATGGATAATTTACTGAAAACTTGGGATAGTGATCTATAGATTTTGAAGGATAACTTCAATGATGTTTTCAGTAGAATGTAATTACGTGTTTCTACTCTTACATAAATAAAATTTTGACATGTTTTGTAATACCTTTGTCATTGTTGTCAAAAGGGGAGTAGTGTATAAGGCCGAAATTTGGTGAAGTCCATGCAAAATGCAATGTAATGGTTAAGGGGAGTAGTATACATGTTTGTAATTTCTAGGGGAAGCTATTCATCTATTGGGAACTAGTTGACTACTTTGCAATGTAACCTATTTTTCATTTATGCAGTAGTTAGACACTTAGAAATTTTTTGTTGATGTTTCTAAGTGTTGTCATCAATGCCAAAGGGGGAGATTATTGGCATTTGATGAAGGTTATCTAAGTTTTGATCATGAGATAATATTGTGGTGTTGTCAGTGTTGGTAACATGATCTATTGGAGGCATGAGATCAGTTTTACATGTATGCATGAATTTGGGTAAGTACCTGGAGCTGCAAACACACACTTCAATGAGTCTTTACGTGGTTAGCGGGTTAGAAAATATGAAATCAAAATGCATTAAACAACTACACTAACCGACACTGACCCATTATCTTCTAGTAGGTAGGACTATGGACTTTGCTCATAGGTCATCGCAAAGTCCAGTGACTATACACTGCTCTAAATGAAGGATTTGAAATCTATAGCAAAACGATCTAAATGATTATGCAGATGCAGTTTGTTGTTAATCCAAGATAATTAAGAATTCATTTTAGAAGCACCAAATGAAATGTGTAAGATTCATTTTAAACCCAAAATCAAATGTGCTCTAAATTATGATTTTGCATGCTTAAACAAATAAACTAACTGTTAGATAAATTTCCCATTCTGTCAATTTTGGCTACAAGTGGAGTAAATGAGGCTCCTACAACTAAACACAAAGTCTTCAGAACTCAAGAGTTTTGCCTATAGTTTACTTGCACACAACAAAAGATCCATATTTACAATTAGCTCCCTCCTTTATATAGGAAAAGAGAAGAGAGATATGTAGAGAAGAAAGGGGAAACCCTTAACCACTTTGATTTATTCAAACCTTATCCCTAACTAACTTTGAGCCATACAAATCTTATCTACAACCAACTAACTTTGACTTATTCAATGATGCAGAACCTAATGTTCTGGCAGCATGATTACATGAGACTACTTTACATATTATCGTGTAATCTGTTAAATATTCTACACTTTTACAAAAACTGAGTGTCCCAACAACACCTCAAAGGAAATTTATACACGTCTCAAACCAACATTGAGACTTGTGTATGATAGCCAAATCAGGTGCAGCTATATGTCGAGCAATGTTCACAGTTTCACGTGCAACACTTGCCGCTTTTGAAATCTCACCGTTGTATCTGCCTAAGTTATTCTAAATTTGATTCAAAACAACTCTGAAATTTTCCAATTTGTCCATGGAACTACAACTGAAGATGTTAATCTCCAGTTCCTGATGAATAACCTACACAAACTCTGATATGACCTGCTCCTCTGAAATCAGATCGCCACCCTCTATCATCAGCTTACATGTCAACTCCCCAAAAGTTTCGACGATGATCTTTTTATGCTCGACACATTTTCCTATAGCCTCATGCATTTCTATTATCAAGTTCTCAAGAACTTGTTCCTTGTTGATAGAGATACTCCAAGGTGTGCTTGCACAAACACTATCTAGGACTTTACTTGCCCTAGCCTTCTCTAGATCCTAAGCTCACTTCTAGGACCTTAATAGTCTTTGCTCTTCTGGCCTAAGACTATCCTAACTCAACTCCAAGAGTTAGTCTCTTTGTACTTCACCTTGAGGGATCACTAACATTAAGGTTACTTGAACTCTTCACTCTTCCTTGGATGACTCCAAGTGCAAACTCTTCATAACATCTTCACAAGTGATGTAGGGGGTTACACTCTTGCTAAGACAACTTCTTGCCTCCCACACGATCTCATTTGAATAAGACATCAATGGTTCTACAAACAATCTCAAGACAACCGAGGGATTTTGTCTTTTAGGCTTGCTCACTTAATTAAGCCTGAGTAACAGTGAACCTACTTGGTTAATGAAACCCGAGTAACAGTGAGCCTGCTCGGTTAATGAAGCCCGAGTAACAATGATTTTTTCCCAATTCTCTCAAAAAAATTCCAAACACTCCCAAAAATAAACTTGATATCTTGACACCATTTTTCGAGACTTGAAGGATTTTGGTGGTCTTAAGGTTCTAGGATGCTCGGGCAGTGGATTCCTAGAATTCAGAGCTAATAGGAAAAATAGGGATATTTTTAGCAAGCTTCTGATTTCTTCTTAGAAATCTATCTTAATAGATTGGCAAATGCCTAATCCTCTTGAAAGGTATGTGTAGGACCTCTATGCTTCCAAAACCATGCTTGGTTCCCCTGCAATTTCACGTCATTAACTCATTGCCATGCACCTAGCCGAGCACACTGGACTCACCTAGGGCATGACCTTAAAATTAGCTAGTTGAATCTTCTGAGCTCCTACTTCCATATTTACAATGTACAATGGCTTCTCTTCCATACCCCTCAGGGCCATGACGATTTTCACGGTGGAGAGCTATGGGGAAGCCATGTTTCCTCAAACTACCAAAACAACACCAGTAACTACTCTACTTGCAAAACACTTTGAAAAGCTAATCTAATGAACTCAAAACAATTTCACTATTGAATCCAAAGTTCTTAAAACTATCTCTACTACGCTAATACAATAGTGGTACACTTAGTTCAATCCATCTATCAACTCACAAACTCAAAACAAGTTGACTCTATGCGAAAACTAGAACTCAGAGCTTTCTCATTCAATATCCAAAATCACTCAATACATCTGTCCACTGTGTCTCTCCTCAAAAATGGAATCCATCACCACTAAATATGCCTTGTCCATGATTGTAGGCCATTACATTTAAGATCCATCATCATTCTTCGAAGAGAATCCTATTCTTCCAAATGTTGTCATGCAACTTTTAAAAACTGCAAATGTTGTCATGCAACATTTTGACAACATTGACAACTTTGCATAAAACAAACTCTAATGATCTCCAACCATCCTATAATGATGTAAAAATATTTTGGAGGTCATTTTAGGCACATTCCTAACTTATCATAAGCCTTGAAGGCTTTTGGATCCATTTTCCCATTTTTAGGCTTAATCTACCTCTAACCACTAATAAAGCATGAACATCTAGGTTGGATTGATCCTAGTCAAATCCACCTAGGTACACACTTGCAAGACCTTCTAAGGTCAAAACCAAACTCTACTGACTTGGCTAAGGTCAGTACAAGCCAAAACAAAACTAGAGTAAGGATTAGCCTAGGTGTTCCTGCACCATCATCCCCAAATGAAAAGATTTCAATCCATCCTTGGATTGAGCTAGTTGGAATCAATGCCCAACTTCTTGAACTTCGTCTCTTTGATCCAGGTAGCCTCTGCATCTTCTTGTCCATGCTATTTTATCAGGTGCTCATGGTATGTTCTCTGTCTGGTCTTCTTGTAGGCCCTTGAATCAAGTATCTTCTTTGCTCTTTTAGGTGGTGTAGGGTTCAGATTCAAATCTTCCACCTCTTGTATAACCTATGTAAGGCTCTGGTTTGGATCTGGAGTAGTCCCTTTATAAAGGACCAGATATGCTACATTGAAGACTAGAGATAGACCAATATCCTTAGGGAGCTCTACCTTATAGGAGTTGTTGCCATTAATAACATGTAAGTGATTGAATGTTTGAAGATGTTAAGTTGATCACCGAAATGCAGAAGGATAATGCAAGACATTAAATCAGTTAATGGATTGTATTGTAATTGATATCAACTTGATATAATCTAATTGGTTATAATAAAAGTGTCAAAGACTTCAGAGAATCAAAGAGATAAAGATTATGCCTTCAGTAATGCATAAAAAACAAGCATTCACAATGTGACTTCAAACACCGATAGTCAGTGGAACCCAATGGATAGAGATCACCAAAAGTCAAGTCACAGTGATGCTCGAGCAAGAACACTGAAAATCATTACAGACGAGCAGAATCACAAGCATAACCGATGGCCAAAAATATAGTGTAAACTGACGGAAAAGCCCGAGAAGAACTGGAGTGTTGACCGGAGCTATCAAAGAGTTAAAACACCAAAATTAACTTGAGTTCATAAACGACAAAATATCTAGCTGGCAGAGCTAAATATGGACTTAATTGGTAGTTATCATTGTTTTCATTGACAAGATAAAGCTAGAGATAAGTAAAGGATTTAAAGTTGTTTTGTCCATTTGGCAAGAAGATCTCTGCGAGATAAAACATGAGTTTTTCTTTAAATCTAATTAGCGAGAACTGTGGATCACACCAAGATCAAGAAAATCAAGAACCTAACAACGGTGATATCATGTCTATAAAAGAGACAAAATAATTCATTACGAATTGTGTGGGTGAATAAATAAAAAGAGGATGTTGAAGAGAAACTGATGACGAGTAACTTCATACAGTCCTGATCAATCAAGCTGAGGAAAGAGCAAAATTTTTCCGCGGACATCGAGCAACAAAGCACAACATCACCAAGCAGAAGTAAAGTGGAGCAAAGGTATTAACAGAGATATATTGATCATATTAGTTTTATGAGATTACAATAGATCTGAAAATCTGCAAGTATAAGTTGTATATGTGAACAAATCATACTGTTTTAGTTTAACCATTGATTCAGAAAGTCTCTTACCCGAGCGGAATTTAAAGATCCTTTCTATATTGAGATACATCCCAAGGAGTATCAAAAATTTTGATCATAAAGATAGCATGAGATGTCAGATACCTATTGACAGGCCAAGTGAGTGTTTGATCAAGGAAGGTAGTATAGAGATACCCGATATCAAGTGACAGACTAAAATTTTAAATCCTCTAACAAGGTCACACCTAATAGTGTGTTTGTAACCTTTAACAGGGTTGGCTCTTCAGCGAGCTCACTTCAGAAGAGTGAAAAATTTGGGTTACCAGTCCCAAGTGGTTTTTCCCTTTGCAGGGTTTCCATGTTACAAATCCATGTGTCAATGTGTTTATGAGTCATTACTTTAGTGTTTTGCATTACACATAGCTAATTTGGATTTGGATTGATCGGTATACTCTAGATAATTTACTGTCTTTTGGTAAATTAATAGACTGCTATTCAGTAAACATACAGTATAAGGTTTAAGAAAGCATTCCGAGTAGTAGTAATTTGATAATAATATTTGAAGGCATTCATCTTATAGGACTGAAGATAACTAGAGACTTAATATTGTGGTACTAAGTTTTTGGGTTGATTATTGGAATGTTTTTGAGACCACGGATTCACCCCCCCTTTCATTTATTACTAACAATTGGTATTAGAGCTTGTGTGCTTAGAAAGAGAGTTTAACAACTCAAGTAAAAGATCACAAGATGAACAGATGAGATGTGCCCAAGTTGAATAAAGACAACTTTGCATCATGGCAAAGCAGAATAAGATTCCACCTATGAGGTATTGGAAATGTTATTGTTCAATACTTAGATATTGAATATGTGTTGCCTACAAGACCTCACACTCTTGAGCAATTAAGAGTAAAGCATGAGCATAACTGCATGATGATAGAACTTGCATCATCACTCTTCGATGCTGAGTTTGAAGATGTCAAAACCTACACCTCTGCAAAGCAAATGTGGAATAAGTTGAAGGTGGTACATGGAGGAGATGCTAATGTACTAAGAGCAAAGGCAGAAAGCCTAAGAGGGAGGTTTGATGACCTAAGGATGAAAGAAGGAAACAATATCACTTAGTATAGGTGTAGAATCAAAAAGGTAGTCAATGCTATCTGAGGAGTTGGAGGTGTACTTGAAGAGGAGACAATGGTAAGTAAAATCTTAAAAACCTTACTGCCTGTATATGCTATTAGAGTTTCTGCTATTCAAGAAATGAGAGAAGTTATGTTGTCGTGAATATTGGTTCACATCAAATATATAAAAAAATTAATCATTTTTCGATTAAATTTGTTATGGTTTTGAAGCTCTAAGTATTTGAATAAATAAGTAAATTCATTTACTTATTTAAAAAAGTTTGGTCACATAATGTTTTTAGTCTTTAATAATATATCTATAATATATTGTTAAAGTTCCAAATTATTAAATGACATTTTTTAAAATAAAATATTTATTTATTTTATTTATTTTTGGTCTTTTGATTTGTTTTGGCTTTTATTTCTTTTTATTTTTGTCTTTGATAATATATTTACAATATATTAAGTAATTCCTAAAGTTTTTCTTCAAAGAATTTTAATAGTAAATATACTTTGTATGTTAAATATAAAGTAAATAATATTAGAAATTGCATCTTACCTTGATTCAGACTTTTTAGAACTACATGTCCTGTTACATGTGTTTTATATTGATCGCATGTAGTATTTAAAATACATTAAGTTTTAAAAGTCCCAAAGGTTTTAGTCATCGGGCCTTTAACTTAGCTTTGTATTTGATTTGTTATGTAATATCAAATGCAAAGGAGGTTGAAATGTCAAATACTTCAATATTGCGGAATTTTGTGCTTTGCTGCATGAATTTCTTTTTAAAGTATTGAGAGTCCCAAATGATGACTTCTGTTGAGTTTGAGGATGCCAAAAGTGGAGGTAAACGTGGAGTTAGCAGGGGTAGCGGCAAGCTAGAACATGGAGTTTATGTTGGATTTCAATACTAAGAGACTCCAAGTGTTATAGCAAACTGCTAAGTCGTGCCATAAATGGATGAAGTGTTTCAGTCAGTTTGTTGATTTAGGACTCTATCAAATCCCATATAAGCTTGCATGGACAACGTTTTTACAAGTCTGTGATTCTTTTCTGAAAACAATGGTCATTTCTTCACTTTTGTGGTCATTCTTGCTCAAAAATCTTGGTCGAGAATGCATTTTCACAGTCATTTTTATCATTTTCTAGCCTTTTTGTAGAAAACGTGGTTCTTTATGTGTTTATGAGTCATTTTTGGCATGAGCTGGGTCATTTTTGCTTTTGGATGGTTTTTATATGTATTATATTGTTTATTTTTGCCATGTCTATGGTTTTAAAATGATGTTTTCGTAAAAAATGTGATGTTTTTTTTACAAATTTTGAATTCTTGTCTCCATAGAGATTTGCAGCTAGGGTTTCTGTGATTTCTTTTTGGTATGATTGAAATCTTGGTTGTCTGCTGGAAGAGTTTTTTCCAATGGCTGGATTATTGTTCAAAGTTTTTATGAACTCTGAAAATCTATAAATAAACGACAATTTCTACAAATGATGATTGGGATAGAATTTCCCAGCAAGACGCATCACAAAATATAAAAGATCTTCTTCCAAGCATATTCTTGTTATGTAAGGTGTAGGGGTAAAGAAGAATGTTCAAATCAAGATGTAGATATGCTGAGATAATGAAAGAAATCATCATGACTAGTGTTGCACAATGCAATCCCAATTTCAAAACCCAAGCCATAGCTGGTTAGAAATGTATAAAGCAACAATCCTTGTTGATCAAAAAGTTTTCTTCCCAATATATGTCTTATTGTGAATCCCAATGTTTTTTGCATACATATGGATCCTATTTTTAGAGCTTCCCGTTGATAAAATTGCAGCCATGGCTAAGGTTCGTGTATATTATTTTCAATCAAAAAAGGGTTGTTGTTGCACACATATGTCATTTCATGGAGGATTTGACTTGTTTTCATTAAAGAGCAGTTCTATTATGGAGTAATCTGAAAATATGCAAGTTCTAAAAGCTCTACCATCTACAAAAATGATGCTAAAAAGAAGAAAATTTGCAATCCTAACTTGATAAAACTTGCATACATTTGCCTTATACCAGCAATAGACATACCCATTATGAGAAAAGTTATGAAGTAAAGCTGCAACATTGTTGAAGAATGTGTCTTCATGCGTAGTTGTTCCCAAAAATGATGATTGTAAAAATCTCATCATATGCTATGCTTTCTTCTTCTCTCCCATCTTCTCTAAGTTGCATATGAGAATGCAATTTATTCTCATATGCAGTCGAGATTAAAAACCCCGTTCTTGATAATGTTCTTCCCCAAATGCATCAAAAGATGCAAAGTGTTGTCCCACATGCAATTGCCCCAGAAAAAACCCACCTTTTTCATACTACCATTTGAAAAAGGAAAATGTGAATTACCTCATATGCAATCATGTTAAAAAATCCCACTTTTCACTTTCATCTTCATATGCATTTAATTTCAAAAATCACACCTTGCATATTGAACATTGGCTCATGTGCATGAATGCATCCATGTATTCATTTTATCAAATTTTGAGCTTGTTGTCCGCATACATACAATGCCTCCAAAATACTAAGTTCTTTCCAATATGCGTTATGGATTAAAAAACCACCTCTTTCATAATGTCCAATATGCAAAACTGTAAAAAAAGCCCACCTTTTTGTGTCCTTTTATGACCTCAAACAAATGAAGGTTCGTGTTGCAAGAAGCAAAGTACTCCTCATACACTTGCAAATAAATCTTCCCCAAAATACGGCATGTGGTTCTCTTCTCAACATGTGATTAAGTTTCAAAGTCTTGATTACAAATTCTGAGGTTGGAGAAGCATATGAAGCAGGAACAACCATATGATGGAGTCATACAAAGAAAGGAGCAAGCAATGCAATGATGGCAAACATAGAATTCTTTCAAAACTGAAACACGAAGACACAAAGATGTTACTCAGTGATCACCATTATGATGCAGAAGCGATATGCAGACTCATGTTCTGGTTAGAGACGCTTTCACCAAACTTGAACATATCAACCATGAGGCAGCCTGTAGAAGCATAAAGACGGATAGAGGACAATGTAAATAGATGTCCTGTCTTGTTAGACACTTAGATGCTTTCATTATGCATTTTGTAAAAGTGTAGAATCTTTGACAGATTACACAAAAATATGTAATTGCATGTGATAGTATCACGTGTAAAGTAGTCTCATGTAATCATGCTACAAGAACATTAGGTCCCGCAACATTGAATAAGTCAAAGTTAGCTAGTTATAGAAAAGCTTTGAATAGGTCAAAGTTAGTTAGGGATAAGGATTGAATAAATCAAAGTGGTTAAGGGCTTACCCTTTCTTCTCCACTTTCCTCTCTCCTCTTTTCCTATACAAAAGAGGGAGCTCATTGTAAATATTGATCTTTTGTTGTGTGCAAGAAAACTATAGGCAATTCTCTTGTATTCTAAAAACTTTGAGTTTCATTGTGCAAAGTTGAGCATTTGAATAAAGGAACAATAATTGGCAAACTTTGTGTTGTTGGTTTTGAAAATTAACGAGTGTGTTCTTATGTCACATTGGTTAATCCTTTCTCAAAATTAATAGTTATATTGCATGTATCATTTGAGCGCTTTAACTCAAGTTGTTTGAAGACTTTGAGCTTCAGGGAATTAGGATTACTATAGAAAATAGTGGCTGTAATACTCAACGGACTGAAGACTTTGGGCTTTAGTATTAGAACTTAGATACATAGAGTACTTATTTGAAGTGAGGACAAGAGACTTTGAGCTCTTGTATCACTCTATCATTAGATAAATTCATTGTTGTCTCAGTCGATTGTTCTTAAGTCAATCTTTGAGCCATCGGTATTACTGTTGCAAGGGGAACTATATGTGTTACAGTTCAGTTCTACTTGAAGCCACCTGTGGTTACAAGGGAGCCTCCCCTATTACTGAGAGGAGAGAGTAATCTCACACACTGCTACCTAAAATACATATTTTTCAAGTTGTAGTCTTAGTGACTTGCAAAATATTTAGCCAACAAGTTGCAAACAATACAGTTACTCTAGATAGTCTGATTGGTAGACTAATTTCATTCAAGATGAATAACTTTGATAATAGTGTCTTACCATTGATAGAATATGCATTCAAATCTTCCTTAAAGAAAAGTAACTCAAGTCATAGACATGCTGTTAGAAATGATAGTGACAATGATAATGAGGATCAAGGACTTGATGAGATTGAAGAACTAATGGCTAGAAGATTGCAGAGAGGCAAAGGTAGATACAAAGGTAAATTACCACTTGTATGTTTCAACTGTAAAGAGGTTGGACACTTTGTTGCAAGATGTCCAAATAGAAGAAAAGATGGCAGAGGAAATGACAAATCATATGAGAAGAAGTTTGATAGAGGTGATAATAGAGATTACCGAAGCAACCGACAATCTGACAAGAGAGATACCCGAGACTACAAGGACAAAGGGAAGAAAGCTTGTTACCTAGCCGAGAACAGAGCTGATGACACTGACACCGAATCAAAAGAAGACAATGAGATGGTATTTGTAGCCATCAAGGATGATTTAGATGAAGATGAAGAAAGGTATGTAGAAACTGCACTCATATCTAAAGTTATTAAAAATGATGTCTAGATCATAGATAGTGGCTGCACTCACCATATGACCAGTAATAAACAAAAGTTGAGACTTTTGAATACTATAATGGTGGTTCAGTGAGAATGGAAAATGATACACCTTGTCCAATTGAAGGTGAAGGAACCATAATGTTGAATAACCTGATAAAATGTGAAAATGTTTACTGGGTTAAAGGACTAAATTATAAGTTAAGTGTTTCACAACTAAATAATTCAGGTCACAGAGTAACATTTAAAAATAAGAAGACAAAGATCTTCAATGAATGAGGAAGATTGATTGGTACCAGTGAGCATACAAAAGGTAACCTTTTCTATCTTGATGACACTAACACCACTTGTTTAATGGCTAGAAACAAAGACATATGGTTGTGGCACAAAAGATTGTGTCATGTGAACTTTGACAACATGATAAAGATAAGCCACAAAAGGAATGTCAGAGGCTTACTGAGCATGACTAAGCCCGAGCATATCATGTGCAAAAATTGTCAAAAAGGTAAGATGACAAAGTCTAGTTTCAAGAGTAAAACCCATACATCTAATGCAATTCTAAAATTAGTCTATACAGATCTATGTAGGCCCATAAGGACAAAGAGCTACTATGGAGATAGGTATTTTATTCTCTTTGTTGATGATTATTCTAGAATGATGACAGTCATGTTCTTGTAAGATAAATCAGAAGCATTTAAGATGTTTAAATGGTACAAGGCTATGGTAGAAAATGAAAGTGAAAAGAAATTGAAATGCTTAAGGTCAGATAGAGGAGGGGAATTTACTTCAGAAGAATTCAATGACTATTGCAATGAGCATGAAATTAAAAGATAGCTTTCTGCATCGAGAACACCACAGCAAAATGGAATTGCTGAAAGGAGAAACATATCAATTGTTGACTGTGCAAGAACATTGATGATTGAGAAAAGCATCACTCAAACTTTCTAGAGGGAAGCTTGTTGTCCCTAATTTTGCATTCCCCAAAATTGGGGCAACCCTACGCAATTCTCAATTGATTGCTAGAAGTTTTTCTCTAAGCGTGTCGATGTTATGGAAGGGATAATGTTCGATGGAATCAATCATCCCTTGATTTTAATCTTTCTGTTCTCCTGACTAAACATCAAGTTCTTTCTTGTTTTTCTTCTTTTCATTTTGCGTCTTGTTTTCTGGTTCCCAGTTTTGAAAGGCGTCTTGCGTTTTTCAGTGGTGCTGCGAGCAGTCTGCTGTGTTCTTCCAAAATCAAATATAAGAAAGATTTTTTGCGGTCAAGTCGTTTGAAGTATAAGCTTATTTTGTATAAGTAATAGAGTTTAAATTCTATTTTAAAATTTTGCGCCATTCTGCAAAGTTTTACTTAGGAATTTTAATGATAGCGCTTGAATCC
>MU226036.1:148464-165058 GCA_018584345.1 Thuja plicata
CCAAGGATTGAAGACTTTGAGCTTCAATATTGGATAAATAGATTAGATTACTGATTCTAGGTGAGGACAGGAGACTTTGAGCTCATTGTATCATCTAGTCTTTAGATAAATCAACCGCTGCCTCGTATGNTTGTTCTTATGTCAATCATCGAGTCACCGGCATTACTGTTGCAAGGTGAACTGTATGTGCTACAGTTCAGTTCTACTTGAAGCCACCTGCGGTAAGAAGGGAGCCTCCCCTATTGCTGAGAGGAGAGAGAAATCTCACATATTGCTGCCTAAAGTACATGTTTTGCAAGTTGTAGTCTTAGTGACTTGCAAAATATTTAGCCAACAAAGCTGTTAGTACTGTTGTCTACACATTAAACAGAGTACAATTGAAGGACACAAAGAAGACACCCTATGAGCTTTGGTATGGTCATACACCCAATGTAAGTTACTTCAGAATCTTCGGTAGTCAATGTTATATTTTGAAGGATGATAGAAAGGGAAAACTTGACTCCAAAAGTGATGAAGGTATCTTTCTAGGGTACTCAACCAAAAACAAGGTTTATAAATGTCTTAACAAGTCATCTCACAAAATCATTGAAAGTGCAAATGTAAAAATAGACGAATTTGCAGAAAAGAATGATAAAGAAAGCAAAAAGGAACCAGAGGACTACAACAAGTTTTTTTATATAGAACCTGACACTCTACCTGAGCAACAGTGTATTGCTCCTGAGCATCAGAACATTGCACCCGAGCATCAGGCTACAATTACCGAAAATTAGGAAAATCCTCAAGATGATGTTCAGAACAATGAAGATGAGAACGTAGGTCAAGAAGATGATCAAAATAATGAACACAAAGCTGAACCGGAACTTGCCAAGTATGTTAGAAGACATCATCCACAAAATCAAATCATAGGAGACAAGAAGGCTGGAACAAGAACAAGAAGTAAGTCACTAAACACTACATGTTTACTTTGTAATTTTGAGCCTAAATCTGTTAACACTACACTTGAGAATGAAGAATGGGTCAGTGCTATGAATGAAGAAATAGAACAGATTGAGAAGAACGATACATGGACACTAGTACCGCGACCAGATGACAAGAATGTCATCGGTACCAAATGGATATTCAGAAAGAAGCTGAATGAGAATGAAGAAGTCACTAGAAACAAAGCAAGGTTATTATGCAAGTGATATGCACAAGAAGAAGGTATTGATTATGGAGAAACCTTGGCACCCGTTGCAAGACTAGGAGTTAGAATATTACTTGCTTATGCTGTATTTAAAAGATTCAAGGTATATCAGATGGATGTCAAATTTGCATTCCTAAATGGAAGCCTTGTATGGATTAAAACAAGCACCTAGAGCCTGGTATGAAAAACTTCACTCATATCTCAATAGCATAAAATTTGTTAGAACAAATGAAAATGGCAATATGTACTTAAAATAAGATACTGATGGTAATATTCTGATTGCTGAAATTTTTGTTGATGATATCATTTTTGGGAGAAATGAATTGTTATGCAAATCCTTTGCTAATGAAATGAGCAAAAAAAATTTAATGTCTATGTTTGGGGAGATCAAATTCTTTCTTGGTCTACAGATTCTTCAACAAGATGCAGGCATATATATCACTCAGTCCAAATACATTAAGAAAGTGTTGAAGATATTCAAGATGGAATATTTCAAACCAGTTGGATCACCTATGGCTACCAGATGTAGCTGACAAAAGAAAACAAATCCAATGAGGTAAATTAGACCTTATATAGATCAATGATTAGCAAACTGATGTATGTTGTTCATACCAGACTAGATATAGCACGTGCAGTTGGAATAGTTGCAAGATTCTCTACTAATCCCAAAGAATCACATATGCCTGTTGTCAAGAGAATTCTAAGATATCTAAAGAACACCGAGAACTATGACTTTGGTATAAGAGAGAAGGAAAATTTGAGCTACAAGTCTATACAGATGCTGATTGGGCTGGAAACATTGATGACCGAAAGAGCACAACTAGAGGACATTCTTCATGGGTGACAGGCTTGTCACATAGATCAGCAAGAAGCAAGGATGCATCTCTCAGTCTACTACAAAAGTAGAATATGTCGCTGCTCCTGCAAATTTCTATAATATTGCATGGATCAAACAATTACTGGAAGGTATGAATATGATGATTCTTGAACCAGTAATTATCTACTGTGATAACACAAGTGTAATTAACATTTCTAAGAATCCAGTCATGCATGGTAAGACTAAGCATATTGCTATAAAGTATCACTATCTAAGAGAACAAGTACAAGCAAAGGAGGTGACATTGGAATATGTTCAATCAAAGGAACAATTAGCTGATATATTCACCAAGCCATTACCAAATTATATATTTGAGTACCTGAGATAAAGACTAGGGGTCCAACCCTTGTCTATCGGTCAGGAAGCTGACTAGGAGGTTGCATCAGCCTATACCAAATCTGAAGATCAGTCATGTTGATGCAAACACTGAGATGGACAGCAATAGATACATCTGTACATAGCAAGGTACAAATCTGCACCGAAAACCAGAGACATTGTATTGCTGATGGATAGGGAAATTCAAGGAATATATTATGTAAAGGGATGGAACATGATATAGATGATTTTTTTTGGCATTGTTGTCAAAGGGAGAGATTATCTCATTAAATAAAAAAGGAAGAGATTATCTCATTGATCAGAAAAGATTATCTATAAAGTGAAGTTCCTGAGAATCAAAAGGAAGAGTTAATCAATATTTAAAGGGAGAGAAATTGATTACATATGAAATATCCATCTAAGGGAGAGAAGTAACAAAGGGAGAGAGTTCAGATAAAGAGAAAGATTGATGTCAAAGGAAAAAGAGATTATTAAGAAGAGGAACAGTCAAGGCAAAACACATATCATAACAGAGACATAAGATGCTACATCTATCCAGTGAAGGGATTGAAGATTGAAGACAACCATTATGCAAGAAACAAATCTAAGCTATTTTGATCTTACAAAAAGCCAGACATTTGTAATAGTTACAATAGGAAAGCTTCATGAAACTGCTATATTTCATATTGTATTAGTAATAGTATAGTATGATAATGTATTATGTTTCCATCAATGCCAAAGGGAGATATTGATGGCATGTAACTGATTGAATGTTTGAAGATGTTAAGTTGATCACCAAAATGCAGAAGGATAATGCAAGACATTAAATCAGTTAATGGATTGTATTCTCATTGATGTCAACTTGATATAATCTAATCGGTTATAATAAAAGTGTCGAAGACTTCAGAGAATCAAAGAGATAAAGATTATGCTTTCATTAAAGCATAAAAGACAAGCATTCACAAGGTGACATCAAACACTGACAGTTAGTGGAACCTAACAGACAGAGATCACCGAAAGTCAAGTCACAGTGATGCCCAAGCAAGAACACCGATGAGCATTACCAATGAGCAAAATCACAAGCATAACCGACGACCATAAACATAGTGTAAACCAATGGAGAAGCCCGAGGAGAACTGGAGTGTTGAACGAAGCTATCAAAGAGTTAAAACATTGAAATTAACTTGAGTTCAGAAACGATAAAATATCTAGCTGGCAGAGCTAAATATGGACTTAACTAGTAGTTATCTTTGTTTTCATCAACAAGATATAGCCAGAGATAAGTAAAGGACTTAAAGCCATTTTGTCCAGTTGGCAAGAAGATCTCTACGAGATAAAACATGAGTTTTGCTTTAAATCTAATTGGCGAGAATTGTGGATCACGCCAAGATCAAGAAAATCAAGAACCTAACAATGGTGATATCATGTCTATAAAAGAGACAACTTAATTCATTACAAATTGTGTGGGTGAATGAAAAAAAAGAGGATGCTAAAGAGAAATTGATGAAGAGTAACTTCATACAGTCTTGATCAATCAAGCTGAGGAAAGAGCAAAATTTTTCTACGGACACTGAGAAAGAGAGCATAGTATCATCAAGCAGAAGTAAAGTGGAGCAAAGGCATTAACAGAGATATATTGATCAGATTACTTTTATGAGATTACAATAGATCTGAAAATCTACAAGTATAAGTTGTATATGTGAATAGATCATACTGTTTCAGTTTAACCATTGATTCAGAAAGTCTCTTAACCGAGTGGAATTTAAAGATCCTTTCTATATTGAGATACATCCCAAGGAGTATCAAAAAGTTTGATCATGAAGATAGCATGAGATGCCAGATACCTATTGACTGGCCAAGTGAGTGTTTGATCAAGGAAGGTAGCATAGAGATGCCCGATATCAAGTGACAGACTAAACTTTTAAATCCTCTAACAAGGTCACACCTTATAGTGTGTTTGTAACCTTTAACAGGGTTGGCTCTTCACAGAGCTCACTTTAGAAGAGTGAAAATTATGGGTTACCAATCCCAAGTGGTTTTTCCCTTAACAAGGTATCCACGTTAAAAATCCATGTGTCCATGTGTTTATGAGTCATTACTTTAGTGTTTTGCATTAAACATAGCTAATTTGGATTGATTAGTATACTCTAGATAATTTACTGTCTTTCGGTAAATTAACAGAATGCTATTTGGTAAACATACAGTATAAGGTTTAACAAAGCATTCCGAGCAGTAGTAATTTGATAATAATATTTGAAGGCATTCATCTTATAGGACTGAAGATAACTAGAGGCTTAATATTGTGGCACTAAGTTTTTGGGTTGATTATTGGAATATTTTTGAGGCCACTGATTCACCCCCCTGTCTCACTTATTACTAACAGTCATATTTGGTCAGAATAGTGCATGGCCCCAATCTTCTCATCTGCAAATTATGTGGTACACCCTTCTATAGTTTGGCTTTGTTAAGATGGACCATGACCAGATCCCCTACTTGGAAATGAACTTCCTTTTTCCTTTCATCCACCTTTTGCTTGATTTTTGCTACATTCTTTGTTAGAGTCTTTCTCACTGTTTTATGCACCTGTTTCATGGAGTGTGCGAAGTCTTCAACATAACCACTACCCTTGGTTCCATCTTTCATTTCTCTGAGCTCAAATATACCTCTAGGGCGCAGTCCATAAACAATTTCAAAAGGACTCTTTCCAGTAGTCCTATTCACAGTATCATTGTATGCATCAAAGTAACGAGAACCAAAATTGTCTCGGAATCGGCAAGGCTGAATCAAATTGCGAATTGCCCATGAATCGGAATTGAATTGCCCATGAATCGACAAATTTAAAAAACCCTTAAAATTTAGAGATTTCAACAATTTAAAACTTATTTCATGCACCCTTTATTGAATATAACTTAAACACACTATAACACCATCAATTAGAAGCTAACATACATAAACAAGGAATATAAATGATAAATCCGTCACATGCGTTACATATTTATGTAGCCTAGAAGCATGTGTTAAGATTGGAATGTCACATAGTATCATAAAAACATTTAAACAACAAAAACACTTGTAATCATAGCATCATGAATCATGATCATACTATCATATACTTCAAGTGCAAGCTCAACATCAAAGATTCAAGAATCAAAACATTACAATTAAATCATTACATCCATTCAAGTATCATTGTTTTAAGTTCAACTAATGAATTAAGAATTTATTGATATTCTTCTTCTTCATCATAATCATCTTCTATTTGGAGCCTAATAAGACTCGAAGGTTAATTTTTCCCTATTTTTATCGGTGCAGTTTCCACCCCAAATTATAAATGTATGTAAGATGAAAGACACAAAAAAAGATAAAAGAAAAAGTGTTTTTTTTAATTTTTTTACTTGACAGTCGATTCATGCCGATTCATGGAGCAAAAAATTGCCGATTTTGGCATGAATCGCATGAATCGCAATTCATGTAGTTTTGTGCGGATGAATTGGACGATTCTGATTCTGATTCAAAAAAATCGCCGAGGTTGAGTCAGATCGCGGAATTGCCAGAATCGCGTGAATTGCCACGATTCTCATTACTTTGGTATGCATACTCTGCCTGATCTATGAGTTGATCCCATGTTTGACCATACTCCTTTGTGAGACACCTCAATACAAGGCTTCTATTAACCACTTCTGTTTGGTCATCTATCTGAGGGTGATATGCATACCCAAATGACAGATTGGTTCCCAATTTGTGCCACAATGTCTTCCAAAAGTGACTCATGAATTTAGTGTCTCTGCCAGAGACTATGCTTAGGGGAAAGCCATGGATTCTTACCACTTCCTTGAAGAGTAATTGTGCAATATAACAAGCATCATGCACTGTCTTACATGGGACAAAGTGTGCCATCTTACTAAACCTATCTATAATAACATAGATATTGTTCATTCCTTGCTTTGTCTTCGACAATCCCACAACAAACTTCATGCTCAAACATTCCCAAGGTCTACTTGGAATGGGGAGAGGTTGATAAAGGCCTACATTTGAGGATGTGCCCTTGGCTTTCTGATACATGACACAACATTCCACATACTTTTTGATATCCAAATTCATTTTAGGCCAAAAGTAAAACCTCTACACTAACTTTTGAGTCTTATTGACTCCAAAATGACCACTAAGTGCACCATTGTGCTTTTCTTGGATCAGATTTTTCCTAATTGATCCTCTAGGGACACATAACTGACTCTCTTTGAACAATAGATCACTTTGCATAGTATATTCAGAAAATTTATTATGAAAATTATTTTTATACTCTTTACATACCTTGTATGCTTTTGCAAAGTCTTCATCTTCTGCATATAGATCTTTGAAACTATCAATACCCATGCTCTGCAATTGTACTACTAAGTGCATCAGCCACCTTGTTCTGCACTCGTTTCTTGTGCTTGACATTGAAGGTGTAAGCCTACAAGTACACCACAAATTCCTTTGGAAGCAGATAGTGCTTCCATTTTTTTAGTGCTTGGACTAGAGCATACATCTCTAAGTCATAGGAAGCATACTTCCTCTTAGAATCACTGAGCTTCTCACTGTGAAAAGCCACTGGTCTCCCTTCTTGGCTTAGTATTGCTCCAATGGCAATATTCCTAGCATCACATTCAACTGTGAAGAGCTTCTCAAAGCTTGGTAATATCAAGATAGGTTGAGTGGCAATCTTCTTCTTCAGCAACTCAAATCCTTGGTCAGCTTGCTCATTCCATACAAACTTTTTTTCATTCCACCTTTTATGGTGTCTAGCATAGGAGCACAAATAAAACTAAACTGTTTAATGAACTTCCTATAGTACTGAGCTAGACCATGAAAAATTCTTACCTCTGTTGCAAATTTGGGAGTAGGCCAATTGACAATGGCTTCTACCTTGCTTGGATTCATCTTTAGGCTTCCTTGAGACAATACAAAACTGAGATATACTAACTCCTTATTGAGTTATTCACACTTATCCAAATTGATCATAAGCTTTTCTTTGTGCAATCTTTTGAAAACAATCTGTAGATGTCTGAGATGTTCCTCTTTAGTCTTGCTAAAGATTAGTATATCATCTAGATATACTACCACAAATTTGCCAATGTAGTCTTTTAGGACTTCGTTCATCACTCTCATGAATGCAGATGGCGTATTTGATAACCCAAATGGCATTACAAGCCACTCATACAAAATTTCTGTCATTTTGAAGGTTGTCTTCCATTCATCTCCTTCATTGACTCTGATTTGGTGATAACCACTCTTTAGGTCAATCTTTGTAAAGTATCTTGCTCCTCCTAAAGAGTCCATTAGGTCTTCTATTCTAGGAATATGAAAGCTATACCTAATGGTGATCTAGTTAATAGCTTTGGAATCAGTGCATAGCCTCCAAGTTCCTCCCTTTTTGGGTGCTAGGACAATGGGTACAACACATGGGCTAATACTCTTTCTAATGAGGTCATGGTTTAGGAGCTCTTGGATTTGCTTGGCAATTTCCTCATTTTGTTGAGGGGTCATCTTATAGGGAGCTTTGTTAGGAAGGGTAGCTCCTGGGATAAAGTCAATTTGGTGACTAATAGCTCTCTTAGGGGGTAGGCTTGCAGGTTGTCCATCATTGACAATGTCACTGTACTCTTTAAGTAACTCTTGTACCTCTTTTGGAATCTTTGTCTTCTTGACTGTCTTCTCTGCATCTTCTTCTTTTGGTTTTAAAATCAAAGCATATGCTACCCCCTCTCCTTCTTCTAGAGCTTGCAGGAACTCCTTCTCACTCACCAATAGGACATTAGGACCTGAAGTCTTCACTTCTCCTTCTAATAGTGACTGTATTTTAAAAGTCACACCATCCTTCTTAAAGGAATATGCATTCTTAACTCTATCATGCATGGCTTCTCCATCAAATTTCCATGACCTACCAAGGAGTAGGTGACATGCATCCATAGGTAGGACATCACATAACACCTTATCTTTGTATCTCCCAATTGAAAACTCCACCCATGCTTGTTCATTTACAATGACATGTTGTCCTTTGTTCAACCAAGTAACCTTGTATGGGTTACTGTGTGGAATCCTCTTCATCTTTAGCTTACTGATTGCTTCCTCTGATATAATATTATTAGTAGAACCTGAGTCTATGATGACTCTGCATACTTTGCCCATCATCTTGCATTCCACTCTAAAAAGTGATCTTCTCTGGCTTGGCTCCTCTTTTACTGGATCTTTTATCAGTGTTCTTATTATCATCAGATTCTATCCTTCCTTTGATTCTAGGGGTATCTCAAGGTGTTTGTTTCCACCACTAGACTCCTCTTGCACAAAATTAACTCTCTTGTCTCCTCCTTGAGAAGTAGAACCTTTCTCTGGATACCTATAGGCATGATGTCCTATCTGATTACAGTGATAACATTTCATTGTTGCAAAGTAGGAACCTCTTCCTTGGCTACTGCCTCTTCCTTTGTTGAAGCTTCCTCTGCTTGAGCTTCCTTCTTGTTGTTCTATCAACTTAGTCTCTCTTTGATTCTTGGACTCTGAACATCTACCACTATTTCCACTTCTTTGTCCTTTGTTATCTCTTCCTCTACCTCTGCCTCTGGTATTACTGACAACATTATGACAAATGATCTGATTTTCTATTGAGGGAGTAATGGATTATGGAGTCAGGATTATAATCACGAATTGATAATACATAACATGCTACACATGTAGGCAAGATCAAAATGTCTGATGATATAGATTCAAAGGCATATTTCAATCATATTGTAAACATAGATGGACGCAAAACAAAAACAAAGTTAGAGTTTTTGAAAGAACAACACAAAGGAAAAGAAAACATACAAAAATGACAGCAAATTATAACGCATTCAAATTGAATCTATCACGAACAAAATATCCCTAAAATGAGACTTAGACAAAGGAAATTAAATGAAATTGAGCTCAATAAAGACATAAGAAAATGGTGGCTATACCTAGTTTGAGAAACGCATGACAAAATTCGCACAAAGTAGTTTATGCCGCGATCTCTACTAAGCACCAAGGGATTCGAACAATGAAGGAATGAACTTTTAAAAGACTTAACAAATCATTTATAAACTTAGAATGGGCTTGGTGTTTTCTACTTGGCACTTTTTTTGGCATTAATAGCACTATTACATGCAATTGTGACTTTTAGTCCCAACTGCATGTAATATTGCATACAATATTTCATGCAATCCATATAAACATGTCCGATTTTTAAGTAATTCAGACTTTTTAGTCCACTCTGCATTGTGTATTGCTGAAAGATCCCCAATCCTTGTGACCTTGGTATTTACTGTTTATTTTGCAATCTAAAACTTTGACCAGCGTTTGTACCTCCGAATGAACTGTGGTTGAATTCTGATTTTTATGGCTTTTTCTTGTTTTCACGTTTTGTTTGTTGTTTTTCTTGGTATTTTTGAAGATATATGAAAGTAATTGATAAATAACAAATAACTTCGAACTAGAAATGAATAGAAGCATTCATGAATTGAAATTACTTGACAATCTGAAAATGAATCAAATCGTACCAGGCATAATATTCAGATTTTTGCATTCATAGAGTAAATACATCAAATGGATTTGCGGCTGCCTCCTGCACTTGACGCCAACTTAAGGAATGTTTTGCAACTGCTAAAGATGAATGCCTTGTTGTCATAAACGCTGATAGATGCTTCCAAACTGCAAAACGTGGGCTGCTGAAGATGAATGACACCTAATATACAAGCTCGAGTTGCCTCTGGAAAACGCCCAGGCTGGGATAGACTAGCCGCCTAGCTGAAAGTAATATATTCTCCTGATAAATGATGCTAAGAAGAAGGATGATCCTTGCCACAACAAATAATACTTCCAATTTGAAAACTGAAACACCAAATCTTTGTTGAGGTTTAGGTCCCAACAAATCAGACCTAGGGGTTTCATCCCAATACTCTGGATCACTCCATAGAGCAATTTCAAATTTTCACAAGTTGTAAATGTCAAAAGATAATGAGAAATTTGACTTCCATCTCTTTATATCTCCTTTCAAAGTCAATTCGAACTCTAAAGGAGAAATACACTTAGCACTTTAAAATAAAATAATATTTTCCCAATTAAAAGTGTCCATGTTATAGGAAAATCATTACTTTATTAAAATGTTATAATTCCAGGTGCCAAAAAGTCTTAGGATGGTGAAAATGATGTATATTATTTCAAGACCTTTCAAGCAATCTATCACACAAAGGCATCCCTGACCAGATGAAGCAATTATTTCCTTATTACTCCAAAATGGCTATTAAAATAGCCTTACTATAAATTATTTAATCGCTGACTTAGGAAATATTTAAATATATTAAAATATTTCCTTTTTTTCCTTTGATAGCCCAAACCAACCAAATAAACATGAGTCTGACCATGTCACCTGTCTGTGGCTAATGCTGAACGAGATGGGTCAGCTGGCAATCCTGTCCCTAAAATCTAGGGATGCTCCTAGAAACTAGGGAACACACTCTGTCATTCTGAAACTGAAACCATGGAATGGTCCAGTGGGACCTCACATCTGAAAACTGTCACATTCTCCTAAAAATTAGGGATATCCCCTAAAATCTAGGAACTGCTCCAAATGGATCCAAACTGCCTGTAAAGCCAAAATCTAGTCAATGTATGCACTGAATGAGTCCATATCCATCTTTGCTAGCCTATGAGACTCCAATGATAGGCCAACTTCTCCTTCTCTGATGTCCACTCTAGAAAGGGGACATGACAATCCTCCCTTCCCAGAGATTGCTTTTCCATAAGCAATGCAACACTATATCACCACCATCCCAGACATACTGTTTATACCGTATGCAGTACTTTGACTACATTTGCTGCTCTACTATGAATAAATACGATGTATCCCTAATGTCAGAAACAACTCATCACCCCCCTGAAGTGCAAGTGCCATAACAAAATCACTGCCTAGATCCCACATCACGGCATAGTTCACACTGTACGGGATAGAGGTGAAGTAGATCACATCATCACTATTGAGTATCCAACCCTGACTGCTCTCGTGACTAGGAGTCCACACAACTAGCCATTCTGCTCCTTTGTCATAACTCAGATCAGTAACCAACCCAAAATCAAACTTGTACCAGTCCATGAAAGTCACCCCATAATCTGCCTTTGCCCAGATAATAAAACTCTCTGACCGCTCATATGGCTGAAACAGTGTAACAGGCAATGCAGACTCTAGAAATGCTAAGTGGACCTGGCTAATGCAACCATTAACCTAGCTGGAGTCAAGGCATATGTAGTCTCCAATCAGTAGGGGTATAGCTACCCGACCCAAAGAGAGATGTGATACCATCAAAGATGACTCAAGCATACCCTCAACCCCTATCATAGAGACCTCTAGAGTGGCTGATCCACACATGTGAATCATCCCAACACTATGAGAATGAAACCCCTCTTGCCACATCCATACCAACAGCCATCCAAGCCTGCTAACATAACACAGACTAACATCAAACACGGTATCAGTCAAGTCATCCCAAAAGTGACAATCCAAGAAGGATACCCCATAATCTATCTCCACTCCACAGAAAAATCTCTCTGCAATCTCATACTCCTGAATTGTTGGGGTATCTATTGTCATCTTATGGAAGAATGGATGATACTCACTAGGGTAACCATCGTTCCAACTGGAATCAAGCAACATGAAGTCACCCATCAACAGTGCTATCGCTACCCTGTCATGCACGCCACATAGTCGTTTCAGGATCAAGGTGAATGCACTAATTATGTCACTCATCCACGCGTAAGCGTATCTATGTTGAAAGTTGATCCCTGAATCATGTATCAAACTGGGATGCATGGCTTCATCCAACTGTTACACTACTATGATATAAAATCCTAGGTGTGTGAAATGAAGAAAATCCTCAAGGATCCTCCAATCGAATGCACTGCATTGGATGATACCAGGATCCCACATTGGATGGGAGTGCTCCCACAACCAAGGTGATATAGTACTGGGATCCCTATGAAACAAAGCGTCAAACGAGACAACACCTGGATCCCAACACAATCTGAACCCACATCCATCTGTCATGAGAAGATACTGATAGTGGAAAGCGTCATCAACATCAAATCTCCCTGCGGTCACTGTGAAACTCCCACCACTGTGATTACGGTCCACAGCATCATGCTTGCTAATTCCCACCTCATCCGCTAACCATGGCTCTAGATGAAGTCTCTGTGACATAGAGGTGATAACCTCTGTTGGAAACTGAACGACATGATGGTGGTTGTTTGCTGGTCCCACAAACAATCCCACCCAAACTGTTGGGTTAGGTCCCTGCAGTCAATAACTCTATCCTCTGAAGATGGAAATGCACTACCGCACCATGGAATGTAGAAATCTGGAGCCAACTCCCACTTGTGTGCCACCCAGTCATCTACCACTAGACTAAATGAGAAGTGGAGTGTACTTATGGTGCAATCAAGATGGACTCCCGTAGGCTCCCTCAATGGCTCTATGGCATAATTGTGTCCAACCAACTCATATCGATGAATCATCTCATCATCACCCAATGGTCTAAATGAGGAGTGATATGAACTCATCACTGTGCAATCAAGATGAAGTACAACAGGCTCTCTCAAGGGCTCTGTGTCAAAATCTTGCCCAATAAGCTCACTGCCACTCCCACTAGTCTCATCGCACGAATCTGGGTATAATTCATAAATCTGATCTCCAAAGTCCAAACAAGAAGGACCTTTCATAGGCAACAACTGACCTCCCTGATTCTGTTGTGAGATAAACTGGTGTCCATGGTTAGTTATAGGTGGTGTAATAGTAGATTTTCTCCCTAGAGGAGGGAAAAAATCAACATGAGCACTGTATTCCCACTCCAAGGACACTTTGCTGGTCTCCTATAAAGATGTTTTAGGGATGTTATTGAAAACCATCACACAACTCTCTGGTGAGTCCACTAGTGTCACTGGGAAACTGTGTACTGTAACTGCCTCTGATGATGACTCTACCACTCCTAGTCTGTCGATAAGCTCCTCTAACTGTAAGTTCGCCTCTCGAAGGGCTGCCTGGGTATACTCCAATGACTCACTCATCTCCTCAAGCTCATGGGTGAGCCCGAGCCCGTCAACTTCCTCCTCCTTCCGCATCAGGGCATCATAGCAGTTGCAATCCTTCTCTAGAAGATAACTTTGATCAGCCACTAAAATCCTGCTTCAATATCCCCATAGCCTCATGAAGAGCATGGAACTCTGCCATGGAAAATCTGCTACTATCCTGCTAATCAATCATGAGAGCGCTCCAACTGAGCGTAGATAACATCCGTCGAGTGACATCAAAGTGCTCAACCACTGTGTCTACCCTCCTGCCATCAACTCTGAGTTGTCTAATCAAGCAATGAGGGGTCTGAAAATGATAATTCTCAGGCATGTGTACTACCTCTGGATTTGCACTATGGTAGGATACTATGCCTGAGTTTGGTACATCTCTGTAAGGGGTATCCATTATGCATTCACTAATGCATGCATCCTCATCTATAGTACTGCAACTCTGTACCTCTGAGACCACCTTCTCAGTCAATGATGAAACTGTTGTCACCACACTGTGCTCAATCTCATCAGCTCCCCATGTGTCCGCACATACAACCAAATCACGACCCTGAAATTCAGTGCCACTATGAGTACACATTGCTCTGATTTCTCTGGTCTGGTCTAAGAAATCAGACTCATCATGACATGAATTGTCATCGCACAATGCCTCTGAAATACCTGTATCTGGATTACTCTCATGTGCAAACTCACCAAAATCAACCCGACGCTCTATATTACTTGCTATTCCACCCAAATCAATGTTGGCTACATGTGTTTCAGTCTTGTTCATAACTTTTTCATGTGCATCATCACAGGAGATTTCTTGTCCACTTGGGTTTGCCCTGTTTTTGTCGTCTTATTTTCTTTCATTGTCCATTTCTCAATCAACGTTGACATGCCTGGTTGATATTCACTGAACACTTGGACAAAACTCTTCATTTCTCTAACTAAGCCATTCATTTGTTGATTTCTTTTAATATGTCGGTCTTTCTGTTTGGCCATTATTGTATTACCAGGTGTCAACTGAAAGCATAAATGTGTAGGCTAACAACTTCCCAGTTGCTGATATGAATTATCAAAACCTTTTATCAAATACCCAAATGCTGGAATGCTTTATCAAAACTTTTTATCAACTACCCAGTTGCTGGAGTGAATTATTATAACTTCTTTTGTAGTCATCTGTGACAGAATCCCACAAACCCTACAGGCTGGTAGGATGTAGGCTTTGATACCACTGAAAGATTCCCAATCCTGGTGACCTTGCTATTTACTATTTATTTTACAATCTAAAACTTTGACCAGCGTTTGTACCTCCAAATGAACTGTGGTTGAATTCTGATTTTTATGGCTTTTTCTTGTTTTCACATTTTGTTTGTTGTTTTTCTTGGTTTTTATGAAGATATATGAAAGTAATTGATAAATAACAAATAAATTCGAACTAGAAATGAATAGCAGCATTCATGAATTAAAATTACTTGACAATCTGAAAATGAATCAAATCGTACCAGGCATAATATTCAGATTTTTGCATTCATAGAGTAAATACATCAAGTGGATTTGCGGCTGCCTCCTACACTTGATGCCAACTTAAGGAATGTTCTGCAACTACTAAAGACCTAGGGGTTTCATCCCAAGCCTCTGAATCACTCCACAAAGCAATTTCAAATTTTCACAAGTTGTAAATGTCAAAAGATAATAAGTAATTTGACTTCCATCTCTTTATATCTCCTTTCAAAGTCAATTCAAACCCTAAAGGAGAAATACACTTAGCACTTTAAAATAAAATAATATTTTCCCAATTAAGAGTGTCCATGTTATAGGAAAATCATTACTTTATTAAAATGTTATAATTCCAGAAGCCAAAAAAGTTTTCGGATGGTGAAAATAATTTATATTATTTCAAGACCTTTCAAACGAGCTATCACACAAAGGCATCCCTAACCAGATGAAGCAATTATTCCCTTATTACTCCGAAATGACTATTAAAATAGCCTTACTATAATTATTTAATCACTGACTTAGGAAATATTTAAATATATTAAAATATTTAAATATATTAAAATATTTCCCTTTTTGCCTCTGATAGCCCAAACCAACCAAATAAACATGAGTCTGACCATGTCACCTGTCTGTGGCTGATGCCGAATGAGATGGGTCAACTGGCAGTCTCGTCCCTAAAATATAGGGATGCTCCTAGAAACTAGGGAACACACCCTGTCATCCTGAAACTGAAACCATGGAATGATCTAGTGGGACCTCACATCTGGAAACTGCCACATTCTCCTAAAAAGTAGGGATATCCCCTACAATCTAGGAACTGCTCCAAATTGGCTCCAAATTGCCTGTAAAGCCAAAATCCAGTCAATGTATGCACTGAATGAGTCCCTATCCATCTTTGCTAGCCTACGAGACTCCAATGATAGGCCAACTCCTCCGTCTTTGATGTCCATTCTAGAAAGGGGACATGACAATTGCATACAAAAAGGCATGTAAAGGTATTTAAAAAGTCCACTTTTTATGCATTTCAAGATGATTTGCACATGACATTACATGTAAAAGACCTTGCAATAGAGCTTCAGAGCTCCAACATATAAAGGAAAGAGTCAAAACTTAAATAAGAACTTATCAAAACTAATAAAAAATAATTGAAATAGAAGCAAAACTACTATACTTTGACAACAAAAAGACATTAAAATGAAAATATTTATGAAAAAAAACGTACTGTGTTTTGAAAACGTGCTTAGAGCACATAAACCATGTTTTTTATCAAAATTTCATGGGTTTGATCTTTGATTTGACTAAAATGAAATCAAAGACAACATATTTAATGAACTTGTGGTTTTGTGATAAGAAATTGGCTTAGTATGCAAATTTTTTGATATAATGTCTCCAAAGAATCAATGAATACTCTTAAATGTTATGGCCATACAAGTGTTTGATTAAATGCCTTTCATGTAGTCTTGTGTTCGAAATGAGATTTGGCTTCAGGATTAGCGAGGATTTTTACAACATATGAGGAATCTTTTCTCAAGAGAGGATACAATGTTCGTTGACACTTTATTCTATGTTTGTGTGGTCATAAAACACCCATAAATAGTATGCTTAAGAAAGTGCGA
>MU226036.1:249389-263014 GCA_018584345.1 Thuja plicata
AGGTAGTAGATGATCTTTTACTCCATCAACTAATAGCTCCATTGCTCTGGTATTGTCTTTTTCCCATTTGTTCTCCTCGTCATTCTCATTAGATTTAGGAGGATTTTCTACAATTGATTTTAATTCACTCATTCTTAGTATTAGCATCATTCGTAGTTTCCAAGATTCAAAATTTGAAGCACCTTCAAGTCTGATTCCATTCGCCATTTTGTAGGTACAAGATTCTCAAAAAGAATATATAAAAAAATCTGATCTTAATCTCTTTTCAATTTAATCGAATCTTCCTTCAAGCGGTCAGGCTTTAACAAAGGAACCTGGCTCTGATACCATGTTAAATTTTGTGATCAAATTGTATATTTTAATTTCTTTTAAAATCCAATCATATATAATTTCTCAATAAGTGGCAACACAATCGTAACAATTAACTATTACACAAGAGATAGCTGGAGAAGGTATCAGAACTCTATATAAATCTCTAAGGATCTGCTACAAACTGCCTCCTTACAATGATGCCTACTTTTTGCAATGTGCAAAAGAGGTCAAAAAGAAGAAGCTCCTGAATAATGATGTAAAAGTACAAGATATAGCCCCCAAGAAACAGAAGGGTCGAATGCATGAAAAAACTCCTCAAAAAGAGGCCTCAAACTGTTAGAAATTGAAGTACAACTGCTACTAGGACTCACCCAAGCCAAGTGTCACTAAAAACCACTCCAAAACTATCTAAGAACTGCCCCTTATCTCCCAAAATCATGCAAAAATGTGAGGAGGTTGGATTGAAGGAAAAATCCCACAGAAAGAGGGTCATAACTACATGAACTGTGCCCCAAAATGCTCCAAAACAGCTCCCCAACTGATGACAACCACATGATAGCTCAAAACCCACCCCCAAGATGTTGTGAACAGGCCATAACAGTAGTAGAACTGGACATGAACAAAAAAACTCCCCTACAGATGAGCATAGGATAAACAACTAACTGACGGTCAATGCTAGAAAGGTGACATATCAAAAGACTAACTCCTCGAAAAGAGTCTCCTATTTGCACTTTAATAATTAATAATTAATTATCTTATAATAATGACAATTAATTATTATTACCAAAATAATGCACACAAAAGATGTCAACTCTCCCCTAATGTTCATTTATTTATTAATTAATTATTAATTTGATCATATCTTAATATATTTGATCTCTTAAAATAAATCTCCGTTTTAAGATATTAAATATATTATGATATATCAAATTAATAAATAAATTAATTACTATCAAAGAAAATATCTCTATTCATTAATTAATAATCATAATATAAGATATCTAATTTTAAAAATGAACAACTCATCCATTCATTTTAAAATTAGATATATTAAATTATGATTATTTAATAAATGAATAACCTATTTTCTATCTTTTGCATATAATGGAAACCAATTAAAAGGAAAACTATCTTTACTAATCGCATCTACCAAGTTTTAATATATTGATAGATTTAAGAAATAACCTAATTGATAATATTTATTATCATAATGTTTTAATGATTTAATTTTAATAAACAATAATAAATGTCTATTAAGCGTAAACCATGAGAACATTATGTTAATCGGCATTATCAATTAGGTTACATTTTTTTAAAACCTTGCCAAAAAATTGCGATAACATAATACACTGCAATGCATTATCTTTGACATCTGTAACACAAAAGGGAAGACTTAACCTAACATGACCTAATTCCAACTCATTTGTCTTTGATGCGTTTCCTTGCTCAGCTGTTTGAAGCGCCGCCATGAGGGTTTGAAGCTTTTGGAACTCTACTGTTCCCTGCCGCCCTGAGGGTCTTATTGCTGTCATTTTCCTCTCTATAGCTATCTTCCTCTGTTCTGTGTTCTATATTTTTTTATCTGCTCTTGGAGGGAGCCGCCATGATGAGGGTTTCTCTGCATTTTGGTTCTCTTGGGCTGTTGGAACTAGAGACACATTTCTGTCCGCTACCTATCTCTTCTAGTCTTGGAGGGTTTGTTATTCTTCTACTTTTTCTGCCACTTTTTAATGCCGCTTCCATGAGAATCTGGAGATGAGAAAGAACTTGTTGCTGTTGTTTTCTTTTCATAGCTGGGCTGCCACCATGAGGGTTTTTAAGACAAAAAATCTTCTTTGTTGTTGCTGCTATTGCCATGAATGTCGGCTAGGAGACGCCTTATGTAGAGCACCATTTCATTTCCCTGTGTTCTTTCTATCTATCATGGCTGCGAAACTCTTCAAAAATTGCCTCACTTGCTGTTAAGTTTGTCACTGTATTTTACCCTCTATGCATTTCTATGAGCTTTCTGGGTAATTGTAGCTGTAGCTTTTCCTTTTATTTAAAACTGAAAGTCTTTCTTTCTATGAAAAGATGCTTAAATCTATACTTAGCTTGAATAATTACTTAGCTTTTCCTTTTCTCTAAGAATGCTGCTGCATTTCGATGAGCTTTCTGGGTCCTTGGCCTGTCAATGAGGGTTTTTGTCATTACTATATGCATATTCTCTTTCCTTCTTACAAGCTTCATCATCTGTGAATTATACAAAATACAGCTCTTTAAAACCATGGGTAACTTCCTTTGCATGTTGGTTGGATGGGAACTTTGTAGACCTATCTCAAATTATTTTCATGAAGAGCTGTTACATAGAAAATAGGAGCTGGTGCCATTATAGAAACAAATAGCCTTTGAAGTTGGCCTGAAAACTTGACTGGTAACTGTCCTATACAGACGTGGAAACTGTAACTGATAAACTGAATTCACATTCCAGTAAAAAATAACCACAATACCAATAGGAAATGCAGTGAAGAGTAGATTGTACAATGATAAAAACCAATCTACATATACTGACTGTCCATGACTAAAAGAAAACGTTCAAGAATGCGGAACTGTGCCAACATTGAAAAGTCTGCTGCCATAGTTGCCTGCTGTCCTTCAACGCCACTAATTCCAACATCAATATTTACTTTTTTGGGTCATACTAACATCATTTGCACCATCATCAATCGATAAACAAATCTGGTTGTCATTGATTTTAACAAGTTCTATGACAAGTGCTTTCTATTTAGGAAACACCCGATAGCAAATTACTAAATCACATTGGAAGGATAATGTTAAAAAATATGTTTTTTCAAGCTTTATCTGAAAGAACAAACCCAAGTGCTTTTCAATCAATAATGATTGCATTGGATGTTTCTTCTGTCTAATCACCCAAAGCTATCTCTCTTGTTTGAAATTCCTCATTGCTCAGAGACTAATATTGAACATATCTCATTTAAGTTTTTCCTTCTTTCCATGTTTCTGCTTGAAGTACACCATATTTATCCTCTAAATGTATAATATGTTTTCTCATGCTCTTTTGCAAAATTCTACAGGCATAACCAATATTTATTGTTGTTTCCATTTTATTTTTATCATTGTGCTCTCAACAATTATACTGCCCTGTGCCTCTCTTGTGAACATATGCTGATTTTCTGAAACAATATGAACAACACCAATCACTTAATAATTTATGTCTCGAAACAACAATGTTTCCTTTTGGCTGTTTATGAATGCTTATTACTACATCATTTCAATTTATCCTTGTACAATATAGAATGTATACATGGTACTTCAGTAGGAAACATGATTTGATATGTTATTGTATCTCTCCTCCATAAGCTGCTATCTGTAATTATGTGCTCCGCTTACCATTATGTTTGAACACTCTTGGAGTGTCCTTATTGTACTTCTACTACATGTATGTTATTTTCACTACTGAAAATTACTAGTTGCTTACATAGTACAACTTTTAAATGAAATCCATTTCTGAACAAGGTGCTACGCTGTTCAATGTTGTTACTCCTTTATGCCTCATAAAATCTCTTCTCTTTGATCAGCATTTATGAACATCCTATGTTATGAAGTAGCATGATTAATTCACTGTATGGTTACATATGCTAAATACCTGGGTTTTCCTCTTTATAGCATATCTCATTGTAAGCCTTTTCCACTCTTGCTGATCTTATTGATCGTACTATAGCTTGTAGCTTTTGTAGACATCCATATGATGAGTTATAAAGTTGATCTGGTTATTCAGCATTGCTACTGTTTGTTTCTTTTCAAGCAATAGTCCTTCATGTTGAATGTCGGAAGGTTTTTATGTTTCTAAAAACACATCCATTCAACAACATAGATCTTCGAGCCTGCTCCTTGATTTGGCCAGAAGGTCCCATGCTTGAACCTATGCATGCCCCCTCAACAGCCTCCTCTAGTCTCCTGGTCTTTGCCCCTTCATGACTTTAGTCGGAAGGTTTTATGCACGTAATGAATGCATGTACCTTCGACAACCTACTTACTCTTCATACTTGTACCTGAACATGAAGCAAACAACATTAATTAAAACACCTTCCCTTTTCTGATTTCTTCTGAATCTTCTTTCTGTATTGCTATCTTGCATTTTTGTAAATGAATAGAGATCAACACAATAGAGTAAGAGTTAGTTTCCTCCATTGCTCAGTTTAACTGAACTGACCCCTCCCTCATTTCTTCTTTTTGTAGGTGAATCATGGATGCGAGTCCTGAATTGCGATGACAATCACCTCACAACAGTATCCAGAAGTACAACGAAAATATTAGGCAATGGGGGGGCCTAACCCTTATCCCTCTTGTATTGATTTTCTTTTCATTTATGAAAATGAAAACAACTCTTGTATTTCTCTGCATTTCTGATTTTGGCATGCATTATCCTAAAACCACAGGTTGTGTGGTTGCTGCTTAAGAAAAATGTATTTCATTTGAATATCTTTTAATGAAAAGATCCTTTGTTGATAATTGAAACACACTTTCAGTTCTTCTGTTTTAAAAGCAACCACTGCTTGTGTGGCTAATTTAGATGTTGTTCTTTTGCTTTCAACTATAAATTTGAACATCTGTATTTTATAAAAGAAATCTGCATTTCTAATAACTTAGGGCAGCAACTTCAGATTTTTTTTTTCAAAACGTGATAGCAGATTTAAACATTCAAACCAGTCAGCCCTTTTAACTCAAAATAACCTTATTTCACCAGAAATATCAAGGCTAATAACAGCCCTACCAATCTGAACTGCATAGTGAAAATATGGTAACATTTTGGCGACCTCTCAGGGGTGTATGCTTGCAAAACAGTATATAACTAGTAGCCTTGCATAATCCATTGGGCACAAAGTCCTTCTCCAAACTCAAAAACTGAAAACCTCACCAAACTGAAAATAAACACACTGCTGCAAACTGAAACTAAACAAAAACCAGATGTATCACTGTTTGTGCTGTAGTGTTCCTATGTGGATGAAATGCTTGTGATATTGGGCAACAAAAAAGATTTCATGCCCTGTATGATAAGTATTTTTTTTTGTGGGAATGGCGCAGTACAACAACGCTTTCCTTGATTCCTTCTACCACACAACTGAAAACTAAAAACATAAAGGCAGAATGATCTTGAACAGCCACCTGGATTGCGCAATGAATGTGTGAACATGATGCTTTATGATATGAGACAGCGGAATCTATCCATGTCTCATGTGATGAGCATGATGTTCATGCATTTGTTGTGTGATTGATCTTGCTATTTTTGCTCACTCTAACCTTTAAGACTGCAAAACAAACTAACTGGAAACAACCTCTCTTCTTACCGTGATTACATTATTGAGTTATGCATCATTTATAACTGGGAATCCCAAAGGATTCTCGATTATGCATGGTGTGTGCCTTCTTGATTTAACCACTGTGAGTTTAGAAGAACTAACTACTACTAACTGAAGCAAACTAACTATGTGCCAAGCACCTTATTCAGATTAACTCACCTTAAAAGCAACGCTTGAGGTGGATCCCATTAACTGGGATTGGCAATTCTTCTCCTTGCATATTAGAGAGCTCAAAGGCATTGTGTGCCTTGCATCCTGTAATTACAAATGGGCCATTCCAAATGACATCAAACTTTGAATGTTTACCAGGTCTACTCTTCAGCTCATCCCATTTGAGCACCAAATCGCCTTCTGTAAAGACTCTTGCAACAACTTTCCTGTCAAATGTCTTCTTCATTTGATCATGATGCTTCTCCAAATTTTGAAAAGATTCCTTCCTTATCTCTTCCAACTCTATCAATTCAGCAAGCCTTACCTCCATAGGCTGCTGGTCCATCAGGTCTAACTCCTTGATCAAACTCAAGCTGGGTAATTCAACTGAAATTGGCAATCTTGCCTCTCTTTTGTAAACCAGCGTGTAAGGTGAATTCCCTATTGAGCACTTTGGGGTAATCCTATCAGCCCACAAGGCTTGTTTCAGCTTGTTGTTCCAAACTCTTTGATTATCCTCAATAGTCCTCTTAATAATGTGAATCAGATTTTTATTTGTTGATTCAGCTTGTCCATTACCCTGTGGGTAATAATTGGATGAGGTACCCATATAAAAATTGTTTCTTACTGCCCAATCAGTAATTATTGTGCCTAAAAAGGCCAAAGCATTATTGGAAACAATGGATTCATGTGTTCCAAACCTTGCAACCAAATCTTCATAAAATTCAGAACTGAAGTCTCATTTGCATCTTTCAGTGCAACAGCTTTAGTCCACTTTGTAAAGTAATATGTTGCTGTTAGAATATACTTATGCCCTGAACTTGACAAAGGGTTAATGGGACCAATAAAATCCAATCCCCACTTAACAAAAGGTTGTTCAACCTGAACTGGATTCAGAGGTAAAGCTGCTAACCTCTGTTTATTTGCAAAAACAACACATTTCAGACACTTCCTCACCCATGTGAAGGCATCCTTAAACAGATTTGGCCAAAAATAACCAGTCTTCATTATTTTTCGTGCTATAGTCCTTATAGAAAAATGACCACCAGCTGGTCCATCATGAAACTCTTCTAGAATCTTCTCTATTTGATCTTCATTAATGCATCTCAGCAACACACCGTTGTAATCCCTTCTAAACAGTATATTATCAACTTCAACATAAGGAATAACATGTAATCTAAAATACCTCCTTTGAGAGCTGCTCAAACCATGAGGGCATTCACCAGTGTGAAGATACTGCTATATTTGCTCCATCCAATCCATGATAACTGCTGGGTGGCTCCTCTGATTGGCATTATCATGGGTAAGTATAGCATTACCTTGATGTTGATGAATGTCCTTATTGTTTGTAGAGCTTCTCACACATTCCTTTCCCTCTCACAAGCTTTGTGACTTTGATTTCCACGTCATATTCCATCACACGGGTTATCCATCCAGCTCTCTTATCATTTAAATCTTTGTTCAACAGAAAGACTTTCACACTTGGATGGGCAACCATTAGATGAACCTTATTGCTTGCAATCAGAGGCTTGAATTTCTTTAGGCTTCTTATGACAACAAGGACATGCTTTTCAATAAAAGTATAACACTGTTCGTAACCCTCCAATCCTTGGCTGAAAAAAGAAACAGGCTGTTCTTGCCCTTCTGTATTTTGTTGTACCAGCATTGTTGAGATTGATTCATCAGCCCCAAAAGCATACAAAATAAAATCTTTCTCAAAATTGGGATTAATCAATGTGGGAGCACTTGATATTGCCTCCTTTACCTCTTCAAAACTGAGCTTTCCCTCTTTAGTCCAGGTGAAGCCCACATTCTTTTTAAGCATTGTTGTCATAGGTTTCAAAACAGCAGCAACGTTTGGAATAAACCTTCTCAAAAAATTGATCCTTCCAAGGAAACTTTATAGCCCCTTTTTGTGAGCTGGTAATGGCAATGCCAAGATGGCACTTACCTTTTTAGGGTCAATGGTAGTACCGTACTTGGAAACAATGTGACCCAACAGCTTGCCTTCGTGAACAACGAAGATACATTTTTTGGGATTCAAGGAAACACCAAATTCTCTACATCTTTCAAAAATCAGCCTTAAATGCTTGAAATGTTGTTCTGAATCTTTTGAGAATATAGTAATGTCATTTAAATAAACAAGTACAAACTTGTTTATGAGGCCATGGAAAGCCATCTCCATCACTTTCTGAAAGGTATCTCTAGCATTTGACAATCCGAATGGCATCTTTTTGTAAGCCATTGTTCCCCACTTGGTTGTGAAGGCTGTTTTGAATTGGTCTTCCTCCTTGACCAAAATTTGATTATATCCGCTAAAACCATCTAGCAAAGAGAAATGATCAGAATCTGAAACAAATTGTAAAATCTGCTCCATGGAGGGTAGCGGGTGATGATCTTTCAATGAGGCACGATTCAGGTCTCTAAAATCAACACAAAGCCTTATCTCGCCATTCTTTTTCCTCATGGGTACAAGGTTGGATACCCAAGATGTATGCTTGATTGGAAATACAATATATCCTTCCAGCATCTTAATAAGTTCAGACCTCATGAGTTGTTCCAGCTTTGGATTTAAAGGCCTCTGCTTCTGTCTGACAGGTTTTGCACCTGGTTCCAGTTCTATTGTGTGCTGGCCTAATTGAGGGTCAAAACCCTTCAAATCATGGTATTGCCAAGCAAAGATATCATTATACTCTTGACATAATAAAACAAATCGCTGTTGTTCTTCTGCAGTACAAAATTTTCCAAGCTTTAAAAATTTATCTTTGGCAACTTGAACAACTTGATAATGATCTTCTTTTACTGCTAAGCTGGTTTTATCAGTACGCAGTTGATCATCAGTATTAAAAATTGACTCAAGTGTCACAAGACCCTTAGGTATTTTATTACCTTTCAGCTGTACAACCTGGTTTTCATATTGCTGCTGGTATTTTTTCTGATTTCCATTTGAGAACTCAGCTTCTTCAATCACAAAATTCAGAATCTGCTCATCACTATCAAAAACCTGCCAATTTGCATTATTATCTGGCACAGATGGTCTTACTACCACTTAAACATATGGCTGGGACTGAACATTTTTGGTATCATTAGGTATGTCAAATTCAGCTCCCATGGCTGCTAACCTATTAGCCTGTTTGTTTTGGCCTCTTAGGACTGAAACAATATTAAAGGCAGCAAACTCTTCAATCAGGTCCAGAACTCTATGCTTTTATAATTTCAAAACATCATTCTTGGCTGAACTTACATTTCTGACCTGATTAACCACAAGCTCACTATCACCAAAAACCTTTAAACAGTCAATTTTCCTCATTCTGGCCCATTCTAAGCCATGAACAAGAGATTCATACTTTGTTGTATTATTTGTACAGCTCAAAGTAAAATGAAAAGCAGAATAATACTTTTCACCAGCAGGTGAAATAAGCATGGCACCACCACCTGAACCATTACGATTCTTTGAACCATCAAAATACAGCTGCCATAAACTATTAGAATGGTTTTCAGACTATTGTTCCTCATTTTTAACAAGATTTGGAATGCTGATTTGTTCATAAATGACATAATTACCAAGTCCAGTTACGTCCATGTGATTGAATGGCTGCTCTTCGCTGTCTTCAGCAGCCCATTCATCCAAAATGATGTCTGGTATGCCTTCCAACAGCGTGCTAGGATCTAAGGAAGCAAGCTAGTCATCCTCATGAAAAATCAGATTTGCATTTATTGGACTTGGAGTAAAAGGTTCTATATGGTCCTTGGCTAATGGCTCTACTTTTATGGTGACCCTTGTACCATAGCGTGTTCTGAAGAACATATGAGACCAATCAAAAGATAAATAACCCCCTATCTTTGCTATAAAATCCCTACTCAAACAGATAGCAAAATAGGGTGGCAAATCAGTTACATATACATCTTGTGGTATTGAAAAGTTAGGACATGCATGCAGGGTTAAATCCAGATTTCTTACAACACCAACTGTATTGATGGCTGATCCATCTAACTAAACAACTCCCCTTTCTAATGGCTCACACTTTATACCCAACTTGTTAACCAGCTACTTGGGCATAACAGAACTTGTGGCCCCTGAATCTATCATACAATTGTGAACTAGAAAACAACCAATAATAAGGGTCACATAGAAAGGAGCTGGCTTGTGTGAACTATCCTTAGGGGTAAAAGCACTAGCTAGCATAAACTTGGACTTATCTTGAGCAGGCTGATCTAAAAGTGATATTTTATCCAATGCTTGCCTCATACTCTCTTTTTTACCAGGTAATTGCAAAGCATCTAATAATGAAATGCTTATTGTAGCTTTTCTCATATAATCAACAATGTTAAAATTGGTGAAACTAACCTTTTGCTGAAGTTTATCAGCAACAACATCCTTTTTTCCTTGTGGTACTAAAACTTGCATCTTTTGCTGATCACCAGTGGATGCTTGCTGTCCTCTTGGTAAAATTTTCACCCCTTGGGCTTGTGTAGCAACAGGCTGCCATTTTTTACTGCTTCCAGCCTGATTGGAATCAAAATCTGCTGGTATTTTATCTTTTCCAGCTTGCTGGTTTAAATCAGCAGCTCTAGTTTTCGATCTGGTGTTCGTTGAAACAGGATCATACTGCTGGTTTTGTGCAAAATTTGCACCACAAAAATCCCCATTTTGAGAATTCATCAAGGCAACATGTGGTTCATTGGAATCCGATTGTGAACCTTGTTGTTCTGACCCATCTTGATTTGCACCTTGCTGTTCCGACCCATCTTGATTTGCACCTTGCTGTCCCAAAACATTGTTCTGCACCATAAGAGCCTGATTATGTATACCATTTGGGCAGGTGGCCTGATTGTGAGGCTGATTACATTGGTAGAACCATTTGTAATCTTGAACCATATTGTTCTGAACAGGAACCATTACTTTTGAAGTGCTCGGTGTGTTTGGATTATATGGCTGTCCAGCCCTTTGATTATAACCAAAATTTCTTCTTTGGCCCTGATAATCAGCCTGATAAGCAGGCCTATTTGCCTGAATTGGAACTTGATAAGGCCTATTTGAACTCTCATTCTGCTTCTTAAGGTTGATCATCTCATTGCCAAGGTTCTGCAATGTCTTCATGAGCATCTCATTTTTCTCTTTAATGTCTTTGTATTCCTGAGATGATGTTGTACTTTGCTGCGCATGAGCAGCAACTTGAGCATTAAACGCTGGAAAAGATGGTATAGCAGCTACAATAGATGGTATGACTGCTGTACTTTGCTGAATCTCAACAAAATATGGCATTGGTGGCCTTGGGGCTATCTTGCCTGCTTGGATCAGGCTATTTTCAGCCCTTATGGCTACTTCATAAGCTACTGTAAGCGTGATTCCGCCCATAGATTGAATCTGAACTGAGATATCACTGTTAAAAGCTCTTAAAAAATACAAAAAAACATAATCATTAGAGGGCTTAACTGTTGGTGGAATTCTGTCCCAAGTCTTTTGGAAATGGTGATTGAAATCCATTATGTGTTCATGAGGTGCTCTCTTGATCATAGTCAATTGCTCCACCAATGACAAATGATCAGATTTGTCTTCAAAATGCATGCATAAGGTAGCTCCCAACTGATCCCATTCTGCAATAGAATTAACAGGCAATCTTCTAAACCAAGCAAGAGCTTTACCTTTAAATGATGCAGCAAGCAATTTGATTGCTACATCTTGCTCTGTGATTTGATGTAGTCCGCATAGAGAAGCCACATCTCTAATATGCTCAATGGGCGTGGTGTGATCTTCTCCTGTGAAATATGGCAGTCCCTTCAAAGCTGCAGCTGGTATATCATGATGTTGCTGAATATTCAAGGAACTCCCTTGATTGAAAGCGACAAAAGGCTGATTTTGGGCCATTTGTACTCCAAGAGGTGGCTGTTGTACTTGCTGAATATGGTTAACAGGTGGCTATTGCACTTGATTTACTGTCGGTATCTCAGTTACAGCAGCCTGAAAATGATTTGTATAAGCTGGTAGCTCTGAACCAAAAGTGCTAGGAATCTTAGAACTACTTGCTAACACTGAAAACTCAGATCCTTGATTAATCTAATTTTCAAAATTGTCAAAAATTGGATTGCCAAATGTTGCTATAGTTGGATCAGTGGTTGTTTCTGTTACTCAACCGTTTCTGTTTGGTAGAACAACACCTCTCCTTGCTGATCTGCCTCTTGTTCTCCCAAATTGGAGCTCTTGAAATTCAAGTCTGCCCCTATTTTGGCGAGTATAAATGTTTCTCATAAGCTGCAATAATTGTATCTGCAAAAACCAGGTCCTTAGAGTCGCCAAGTGCTCAAAACAATACCTCCCATGACGTTGGAAACTGTTATTCGCACTAAAACAACAGCATTAATGAAGTGTTGAATCAGCTTGTGGAACAAAAACGTGTCCCATCAGGCATCACAAAAACTGTTGTCAATCAGGATTGCACCCGTGATGCAAAGTGTGAAACCTCACAATCCTGTTGAAACATGGAAATGTTCCTGTTGTCATGAATGGGAACGAGTCTCCAGATCATAGGCCGGCTACCTCCTTGTGATCACCTAAACTATTTCTTGAAGAGGAAAAGGGGTAGAAGGATATGCTTGAAAAACAAAGCTACACTACTGAGGTGATTCACCGAAATTTGATGTTGCAGCAAAACCTTGAGATAAACAGATATGTGAAACACAATTATCAACTTGATAAATTCTGCAATAATGATTCAATGAAAGGTTCCTTAACCAGTAATAAAGAGGAAAACACTAATGTTTTCATAGTTTAATAACTAAAAATCAATGGCAACACAATCATAGAAATTAACTATTACACAAGAGATAGCTGGAAAAGGTATCAGAACTCTATATAAATCTCCAAGGATCTGCTACAAATTGCCTCCTTACAATGATGCCTACTTTTTGCAATGTGCAAAAGAGGTCAAAAAGAAGAAGTTCTTGAATAATGATGTAAAAGTACAAAATATAGCCCCCAAGAAATAGAAGGGTCGAATGCATGAAAAAACTCCTCAAAAAGAGGCCTCAAACTGCTAGAAACTAAAGTACAACTGCTGTCAGGACTCCCCCAAGCCAAGTGTCACTAAAAACCACTCCAAAACTGTCCAAGAACTGTCCCTTATCTCCCAAAATCATGCAAAAATGTGAGGTCGGATAGAAGGAAAAATCCCACAGAAAGAGGGTCATAACTGCATGAACTGTGCCCCAAAATGCTCCAAAATAGCTCCCCAACTGATGACAACCACATGATAGTTCAAAAACCACCCCCAAGATGCTGTGAACAGGCCATAACAGCAACAGAACTAGACGTGAACAGAAAAACTCCCCTAAAGATGAGCATAGGATAAACAACTAACTGACGGTCTGTTGTCCCTAATTTTGCATTCCCCAAAATTGGGGCAACCCTACGCAATTCTCAGTTGATTGCTAGAAGTTTTTCTCTAAGCCTGTCGATGTTATGGAAAGGATAATGTTCGATGGAATCAGTCATCCCTTGATTTTGATCGTTCTATTCTCCTAACTAAACGTCAAGTCTTTTCATGTTTTTTTTCCTCTTTTTCGTTTTGCGTCTTGTTCTCTGGTTTCTGGTTTTTGAGTGGCGTCTTGGGTGTTAAGTAGCATTGTGAGTCGTTTTCTGTGTTTTTCCAAAGTCAATAGAAGGAATGATTTTTCTAGTCAATCACCTGAAGAATAAGCTTATTTTGTGTGTGTGATAGATTTAAAATTCTGTCCTAAAATTTTGCGCAAATCTGCAAGGTTTTGCTTAGAAATTCTAATGATAGCGTAATTTTTGAAATCAAA
>MU226036.1:307084-317392 GCA_018584345.1 Thuja plicata
CTCTCAAAATCTTGAGCCAAATCTGAAACAAATCCAATAGATTTTCGGATTTAAGAAAGATTGGATATGAAGAGTATATATAGATCATATTCCTAGTCTCTTTCCTTCAATTTTGGACAGTCAACATACATATACAGCCAAGTGGGAAAGAAAGAGAGATAAAATGCCAAGAAATAGCAACCATTTTGACCATTTCCTTGTATATGCAATGAGGAAGAAAAATGGCGTCTAGGGCAAAAATCTCAGCCAAAACACCAAAATAAATCCATAGAAAAACAAGAAAACTCACCAAAATCAACTTGCAAGCTGAGAGAATGATGAAAAAAGCTCAAATCTTCTTCCCATGAAGACTAGCGTTGAGAAAAGGCGGACTGTTTAGGGCTGTTTTCATGTGTTTTCTTCTTCAAAATATACATGTAATGACTCCCCAAATCAATGCCTTGGGAGAAGAAGTCAAAAACCGCATTGAAAATGCATGGAAAACACGTGCAATGGTTGCAAAAAATGACACCTTTAGGAAGCCTTTAAAAATGCTATTTTTAAAGAAACATTTACATCTGTTCAAAACACATATGTAATGCCCATAAAAAATGACGTTATGGGAAGAAGTAAAGGAGTTTTGATGTTTTTAACAACACATTTGGTAGGACGTGTTTCTTCCTTCAAAAACGACGCTCTAAAGGAAAGATTAAAAACGCTGTTTTTAAAGAAACATTTACACATGTTCAAAACGCATATGTAATGCCCATAAAAAACGACGTTATGGGAAGAAGTAAAGGAGTTTTGATGTTTTTAACAACACATTTGGTAGGATGTGTTTCTTCCATCAAAAACGACGCTCTAAAGGAAAGATTAAAAACGTTGTTTTAATGATTCATTAACATAGCATTTCAAAACGCATATGCAATGGGCATTTAAAACGACGTTATGGGAAAGAAAATGCTTTAACAACACATTCGATAGTATGTTTCCTTTTAAAAATGACGCCCTTGAAAACACTTTAAAAACGTTGTTTTTAAAGTGTATTTACATATGCTTGGACAGCCAAACGCCATATGCAATGGGAAGTAAAATCGACGCCCTTGGGGAAGTAAAGGAAAGTTATAAAACACATACACTTTTAACACATGTAATCTTTCTCCAAATCGACGCCATGGGAAGGACTTTAAAAATGCTGTTTGGAAAGTGCATTTGTAGATGTTATAAAAAACATATGTTTTGCCTTTCAAAAACGACGTCCAAAGGAGATTCTTTTTAAAACATTATTTTTGAAAGCATTTACATGTGAGGAAGGATTAAATATGTTGTTTTAAAGATTCAACTACACATATGATAACTTAGGATAGATATGCAGTTGAAGGTCAAAAACAACGTATTAAACATGAAGAAAGACAAAGGAGTGAGTTTTTAAAATATGTTTTGCATAAGGATGACATGCAATGAGAAGTAAAAACCACACCTTTTAATAATCAAGCTTTGAATTTTGATTTAATTTAATATATAACTATAGTATTTAAATGAAATCAGAATATTTTTAGCTAATTTCAATAAAATATTAAAAACTTAGTCGAATCAACTCGGAATGAGTTGAAATTTGAAAATGGACTATAAAATCCACTTAATATATTAAATATAATTCAAACTCGCGTAATTGACTTCGAAAACCCCACCTTTTAAGGATTTTTAAAGAATATGCAGTCGGCTTGAAAAACCCCACCTTTTACATCATAACTTGAGTTGTACTACTCCGTTTGATGTCTAAGTTAGCTTGAAACGAGCATATTTCAAAGGGCTATTGACTCAAGAGAAATACAGAGACTAAACGCCAAATAAGAAAAAGAAAAACAAAGAAAAGGAATTAAAAACGCATGAAACGTGTGTTTACAAAGAACTCTTCAGGGATGACAAATTATCTCTATTAAAACTCTATTCAGGATGTTCAAATCAGAGAGGATACCACTACGTTTTGACAAGAAAATTCTGTAGGGTTGCCACAATTTTGTGATCTCAAATTTGAGGACAACATATTTAAAGATGAAGTGATACAATGAGCTCAAAGTCTCCTGTCCTCACCTAAAATAAGTATTCTAATCTATTGTCCAATACTGAAGCCCAAAGTCTTCAGTCCTTGGAGTATATCAACCACTAATTTCTATAGTAACCCCGATTTCCTGAAGCACAAAGTCTTCAGAAAACTTGGATTAAAGATGCTCCGATGATTTAAACAAAGAAACTATTTAATTTGAACAAGGATCAACAAATGCAACATAAGAATACATTCATTGATTTTCAAGACAACAACACAAAGTCTGTCAATCTCTATTCCTTTATTCAAATGCTTAACTCTCTTACAATGAAACACAAAGTTTTTAGAACTCAAGAGTTTTGCCTATAGTTTATTTGCACAAACAAAAGATGAAAGATTAAAATGAACTCCCTTCTTTATATAGGAAAAGAGGAGAGAGAAAAGTGGAGAAGAAAGGGGAAACCCTCAACCACTTTGACTTATTCAATCCTTATCCTTAACTAACCAACTTTGAACTATTCAAAGCTTATCTATAACTAACTAACTTTGACTTATTCAATGCTTCAAGACCTAATGTACCTTGAGCATGAATACATGAGAATGCTTTTACATATTTTCGTGCAATCTGTCAAAGATTCTACACTTCTAAAACTAAGTGTTGTAACAACACCTTCAAAGGAAATTAATACTAGTCTCAAACTGAGTAAGAGACTTATGAACAATAGTTGGATCAGGTGCTCCCGTGTGTTGAGCTATGTTTACGGTTTTACGCGTAACACTTGCCGCTTTGGAGATCGCACCATTGCATCCACCTAAATCTTTCTGCAGTTGACTCAAAGCAACTCTGAATCTTGCCAGTTTATCCATAGCACTACAATTGAAAGTTCTATCCTCCAATTCTTGATGAACTATCCGGGCAAACCCCGACAAGGCAACCTCTTCGCCAATCAGTTCTCCATCTTCTATCACTAACTTGTATGCCAAGCTATCAAAGGCTTTGAGAATGATCCCCCTATGCTCAGCACATACTTGAAAAGCTCCATGAACATCTCCTATCAACTTCTTCAAGACTTGCTCCTTGTTCACCAATTGATCCAAAAACTCAAAATACATCTCTTTTAAAGAGATTATTTCATAGGTGCACAATACATCAAGATCAGCTTCCGCCATTCTCACCCATACCTCCAAGTCTTCACTTAGAGTTTTTAGTTGCTGTTCCAAGGATCCAACAACCTCATGCAGACGATCAGTTGTCTTCTTAATGTTTCTGAAAATGCGATGTACATCCCTAATAACCATCATGCCCTGAACTTCAAGCTGGCTGCCCCACTCATCCATTACCTTGGTCTTCTTTTCCAAACAATCAATATGCCGCTGAGTGTCCTCTGAAAGCACTTTTGCATGCTAAAAAGAAGAACTTTTCTCAAGTGCTTCACGCAGACGAATGTTTTCCTCTTTCAGCATATGCTTCTTTTGCCAAAGTTTATCAGATCTCTTTGTGAAGTGATCAAGTGCATCACGAACACCCATCTGACATCCTACAAATGATTGCTTACCTAGTTCCACCCTGGTAATTTTATAATTCATGCCCTCACATTGCTCTAAGTACTTATTTGAAATAGGCTCAACAACCTCAGCATATTTGACATTCCGATCATCAACCATGATTTTGGAAACCACCTTAGCCTTCTTGATTCTCAATGCTCGAGGTTTGCTCTTACGAGCAAGATCTTCCTCCTCCAATGGTACTTCAAGATTTTTCCTCTTTTGGATAATGACACCCAACCAAGGAGGTAGAACAAAAGATGAGGTAGTACTATCAGATGGAACCATGTCAGTCACCAATTCTTCTTGAGAAGAAGGTACATATGTGATTGCTTCTACTGATGTTGTCGTCAAGACTGATTCTCCTTGTACTTTCTCCTTAATGAACAACTCAATCTGTGATGCCAGATTATTGTTAGCCATAAGTGTATCAAGTCTAGGTAGATCCTCATGAAGCTCATCAAACACTCGTGACAAGTCCTCTCTCTGTGCTGGGACGACAAAGGAGATAGGTGTGGCTGGTACAATGGTTGTAGCATGTGTAAGAGGTAGATGTGTTGTAAATGAATCAACATCCGTGTCAAGTGGAGATGTGGGAGGCTCGTCCATCTCCGGAGCAGACTCATGTACACCTTGCATCTCAACTGCTTCCTGCGGCTGTAATGCTTCAGGAGTAACTGATAGCAAATCTTCCTGACTATCTGAAAGATTGATCATCTCAGAACTTTTCATTGCATGTGGAGTAGGAGATTTAGGTATAAGTTTACCTCCTTTAATAGCCAGCTTCTGAATTACTGGAAAATCTAACGAAGATGATTCTCCCTTGCCCTTACCTCTGATTTCTGATTTTGTACCCAACGGACCAGCAAGGTCAAAGTCTTGGCTAGGCTTAATCTTGATGCTTTTTAAGCCCCTCTTCTTCAACCAAATGTTTGTATTAGCCAAGATGCTCTGGAACCTATCCCATATGGATACGTTTTCCTTCATAGACCAACATGGAGCTGCAATGGGAAAGTTCTTCAGATGATGCTTTCGATACTCCGGATCCAAAATGTCATCATCATCCCCAACCCCTTCAGGAATCAGAGCAAGACGGAAATCTATTATTTGCCTGATTGTAAGGCGACAATAGTCCATCTTGGCAATATCCAGCTCTGTACGGAGGTTAATCCATACATCCTCAAGGCGATGAATATGAGTAAATTCTCTCCGGATCTTATCATTCATCCCTCTCCAGTCAAATGAACTCTGTGCCATAAACCTTTTTAGGTTAACCTCCTGAAGTTCAAACTCCATGGACTTTGCTTTAGGCACAGTGTTGAGTGAATAACCGCCGATCCTCAAAGTATTGCGTGAGGAAATATCCAGACCTGGTCTATGTAGAGAAGATTGATGTGTTTGCACAACCATAAGCTGTTGAGCCAACTCCATGAGAACAAGCTTATCTGTAGGATACCTAGGCAAGGTATATGGTTCTTCTCAGAAATACCCCACCCTGAGATAGGTGAAGTTTGGAAACTGTAGAAAGATACATCCATACTTGTTGACCTTGCTCCATGCCTCATCCGAAACTCTTTTGTTTGGAAGCTCCTTGTCAAACATGCACCGGTAGTATCCAAAGAATGTATCTTGCACTCTTCTAAAATGAATGCGGATAGACTTTAACGACAATTGATCATAGTACTCCCACACAGGGAATTGCATCTGATCTCCTTTAGTAGATAACCCTGAGAAAGATCCCAGAGCAACAGCAATGTAGATGAGATAAGAATTCATGTAAAAAGTGCATGTATTAGGCAATTGTACTAGCTGCCCACAAATGGTATTACTGATCAACTATCCCCAAAACAATCACTACTTTGACTTGTGGATCAAGGAAAAGTACTTATACATCCAGGGTTCGAAAAGATTGGATTCTTTCAAGCCCCCAACACGACTCAACAAGGTGATAAGATCATGAGCTTCCTCCTTGAATTCAGATCTATGCATGCCTTTAGGCCATCGGGCCACATTTGGTCTTTTAGTGATCAACCAATTGCCATTCATATACCTTAGGTAAGCCGTCTTACCATTCTCCCATTTTTCAATAGATTTCTCCTTCATTAGATTCATGACAACTGGCGCAGCCGGTACTTTAAACACTCGATCTATGGTATTAGGATCGAGACTAATCACCACCTTCCCATCCTGATCCTTGATCGTCGTGGGATCAAAATTCCTTGCACATGCCATTACAAACTCAGGTTCTAATGCAGCTGTTGGGAAAGTAGCAACATGATGAATATAACTTTCTCGAGTGCTGATCATGTAATATTTGGTGGATGTCTTCACCCTTTCTAGAAACTCCTCTATGTTCAAATAACCAATCTCTGTATCACGAATCTCTTCCACATAGGATGTAAGTTGAGATGCCAAAATGGAACTTTGATACTTATCATATTGGTACTTCATCTTCTTCTTCCCTTTGTACTTAGGTGATGTAGATCCTTTCTCTGACATGGCAAGGATCGCAGTAGCAGTGAATGTAACATAGAAATTCCAAAAACAAAGAACATCATTAAGAGGAGAGAAATCCATCTCTTATGCAAGAATGAATGGAAAGGACAGCCCCTTGTGAAAGTGGAAAAATACGCATAAAAGTGGGATTTTATGTTGCCAACGCATTTTTGGAAAAATGAGACAAGATGGGATATAATGTGCACGTTTTGAAACATGACGGATTGCATATGTGGACAGCAGTTATGATTTTCAAAGCATGATGGCATATGGAAACTTTGCATCTTCTTTTTCAAAATAGAGGTATGAAAAAGTGGAGTTTTATGGGCTGACTGCATGTGTGGACAGCACTTTGCATATTTTATGCATCTTTTGGGAAGATCATCATAGGAACGGGTTTTTTTAATCCCGACTGCACATAAGAATAGATGACATTCTTATATGCAACTTTAGAAAAGATGATGGAGAAGAGACCATATACAAACAAAACATAAAGAATGCAAACAAGTAAAAGAAAATGACCAATTTACCTTCCTTGGATGCAAAGGAAAAAACCAAATTCCTCTTCAAAGCAAAACTTGGGAAAAAGAAATGAAATTCGAAATTACTGATTAGAGGAAATTTGCAGAGTTATATGCACTCCAAAATTGACAAATTCTTGTCAAAATCAAAGCCAATATCATTGGTCTTGGTTTGGGGAAGGACAAGTGTTCATCATGCATCAAAATTTGCATGCAAACAGCAAGAAAAGAGGAAGAACTCTTAAAAAACGTGGCCTATGAACATGGCATTCTCTCCTCTTTCTTTGAAAGAATCAAGACTTCATTGAAGAATGGAAATTCGAGTTGCAAATGAAGAGGAAAATCTGTTCATGAAGAGTAAGATAAAACTTGTTCAACTGCAGATTTAATGGCTACTTTCTTGGAAAAGAAGAAGTCTACAATTTAAAAGGAAACACAGACAGTTCTCCCCTTGGAAAAAGCCAATAAAAGTGGATGCAATGGTGATTAAATCAACTCCAGTTCTTCCTTGGTAGTTAACGTAGCATGCTGTGGAAGAGCTTTATTTAAAACATTGATGCAATCTTCCAAAATAATACTGCCATACATGCATATGTCTAACAGCCTTTTTAATCAAAGGCATGCACTTTTAGTATAGACGTTAGTAATAAAACATAATGCCATGTGTATAGAAGCTGCCGGTTAAGTATAGTTTGAATCATGCCAAGACCACATGAATCGACGCCTTGTATCTTTAATATCACACGGCTTTTAATGTTTTATTACGGCTCCCATACAAGTTGCGGCATGCATATTAAAAGTAATATGCTATTAGATAATAAAACCACGCCCAGACTTACTAAATCGCACCGCCTATGGAGTTTTTTGGGCCTCAACAATAACATTATTCACGCCACCATAAGGTAAGTCGCGGGCCTTTAATAGACTATAGCACTTTGCATATGTTATATTATTCTAAATGAACGCCATCTTACATTAGCCGTGGGTTTTTCACTTTGACGCATGGGTTTGATTAATATGCCAAATGATATGTAATAACATCAGAATTCAACGTCATGTCATTGGAATGAAAACTGACGCTTTAAAACCGCTTCATTTTCTTTGTTTATAACATATGCTTTTCCAAGGAAAATCGACGCCATGGGTTAGAAAGTCTTTTGACATATATGCAAAGCTTTTTAATTTCGACGCCTCCCATCTAGAAATTGATGTTTTTGTTGCATATTAAAAACAATATATTAATATTAGAATCATAGATCAACATAGCACAGACTTATCGGCGATAAGTCTACTTATCACGATAAGTTTTCAGCCGCGATAAATTGCGTTATTTTCACGCAGAAAAATATCGCAGATAAGTTGGTAACTTATCGCAAATAAGTTGCCAACTTATCGGCGATAAGTTGCCAACTTATCGCGATAAGCCATAAACTTATCGGCCATACTGCGGATTTAGGCAGTGACGCCCAACAAAAGGTAAAAACATCATTTTTTACTTGCAAAAAAGAGTTTGGATAGGAGAGAAAGGGTTTGGAGGAGAAAAAACGTGATTTGTAGCATTGTAGAGTGATTTGTTGCGGGTTTGAAGCGGATTTGAAGAGATTTGAAGCGGATTTGAAGCTATTTTAAGTTTTCTTTAGAGTTTAGAGTCTTAAGACTATCAGACTATGGTTACCGGCCATCAGCATTCCACATGAGGATGCGATTTTGTACCCTATTTGCATTTATATATATCTAGATCAGCTTGTTTGGTTTGCTTTACTCATTTACTGACTCATTAGATCCATCTCCTTATTGAATTTTGCAAAAAAAATGCATTTCTAATTAAATTTAAGCAAGTTTTAAAGTTCCCGCTATTTTCCCGATAAGTTTTCGACTTATCTCCGATATTTTCCTATATTTTTTTTTTGCCCTCGGTGATAAGTTGCCGATACCGATATTTTGAGCTATGATTAGAATAGAAGCAATTATAATAATAATTTATGCATTATAATAAGTTTATTATTTTAATATTAACCTTAATATTTTGATATTATTATTATTTTAAAATAATAATAAAACATTGTTTTTATTTAAAAGAAAGACGTCGTTAAATGGTAATTCGTAATGAATTATAAGATTTATAAATAAAACGACGTCGTTTTTTTATAAATCTTATCTTTATCTTCGTCATTTATTAAAATAAATTTCTCTAACAATATATGCATATCATGCAATTATCATTTTAAAAATCTATCTTAAATGCAAAAAGAACTTAAAATATTTGTATGCGTCTTTAAAATTTTAATGATTTGAAATGCGGATGTGATTCAAGATCTCTCTATCATTAAAATTTCTAAGCAAAACTTTGCAGAATGACGTAAAATCTTAGAATAGAGTTTAAAATCTATCACTCATACAAAATAAGCTTACACTTTATGCGCTTGACTAGAAAAAGATCATTTCTTTACTGACCTTGGAAGGACGTGAAAAATTGTCTGAAGATCAATTGGAGCACAAAGGTGACAACTAAACTAGAAACAAAAACAAGACGCAAAACAAAGCGAAAAGAGAAACAAAAGACTAGATGCTTTGCAAGAAGGCAAATGAAATAGGGATCAAGGGATAACTGATCTTGCAAGATAAAACTCTTTACAAAACATCAACACTCTTAGAGAAAAACTCCTAGCAATCATTGAGAATTGCGTAGGGTTGCCCCAATTTTGGGGAATGCAAAATTGAGGACAACAAGTTTGAGAGCAATGTCTTCTTCAAATTTTACATCTCTACTAACGTCAATTGATTTCTGTCCTAGTATGTATATCCTGTATCCTTTAGTAGTTTCACTATAACCAACAAATATCCCTTTCTTCCTAGAGTGTTCTAGTTTGGCTCTCTTTTCTTTAGGAATGTGAACATATACTGGACATCCAAAAATTCTTAGATGACTTAGATCTGGTTTCTTCCCTGTGAAAGCTTCTTCAAGTGTAACATTTTCTAAAATTGAGTGGGGACATCTGTTTTGAATGTACATGGCAGTGTTGCATGCTTCGGCCAAGAATGACGTATGAAGATTTTGATCATGCATCATAGCTTTGGCAGCTTCAATAATAGTTCTATTTTTTCTTTCTGCTACTCCATTTTGTTAAGGATTATAAGGTACAATATACTCCCTCTTAATCCCAACAAAAATACAAAAATCTTTAAAGGTTTCAGAGATGTATTCACCTCCGTTATCTGATCTTAGAATTTTTATTTTCTTCCCAGTTTGATTTTGCACTAATACTTTAAATTCTTTGAATTTAGACAATACTTCATTTGACTCTTTGAGTTTAAGAAATTGGATTCAAGTTTTTCTAGAGTAGTCGTCAATGAAGGTCACATAATATGAATATCCTCCTAGTGAGAGAGTTGACATAGGTCCACATAAGTCTGTGTGAATGAGTTCTAGTATATCTTTGGTTTTATGTTCACTAGAAGAAAATGATCTTTTGATGATTTTTCCTAGAGCACATCCTTTACAAGTTCCAATATGATCAGATTTTAGATTGGGTATGCCTGTAGCGATTTTACTTATGGAAGGAAGAGTACAAAATCCAAGGTGTCCTAATCTCCTGTGCCATAGTTGATTAGAACTTGATACTTCATGACTTAAGGCTGTTTGATGACTATTACATAATTTGTATAGACTCCCATCTCTATACCCTATTGAAATGGCATTTTTAAGGTTAGTGTTTTTAG
>MU226036.1:322617-334194 GCA_018584345.1 Thuja plicata
GTAAGCTTTCACTAGGTTCGATCCCCGTCCATTTGTTAACTTCTTCATCCTTAGGAGTAGTAGTGAGGTAGTAAGTAGCTTAGTAGTGAGAGTTTATAGAGTGAAGATTGGAGTGATATAAATTCAACAGGAGAAGATTGGAGTGATATAAATTCAAGAGGAGAAACAAAGGGAATATACATTGAAAAGCTAGAATCCATCATCATCATAGTCAGAGTTCAGTATCTTCAAAGAAGCAACGTAAGCCCGCCGACGTGATTACCAGCAAATCACATCATTATAACTGAGTTAGGATCCACAGGTAAAGAACCTTGGAGTGTTTCCTCACGCCCTTTGTGAGTATATGCTTTTCAAGAGAGGGTTGAGTGTTTGATACCCTGTATCAAGCATTTAGTCCTATATGTTATGTAGTGGTACAAAACTCACATCAACAAGCTCCTCCTTCCATATTTACAGTGTACAAAGGCTTCCCTTCCATTCCCCTCAAGGCTGTGATGATTTGCATGGTGGAGAGCTACGTGGTAGCCATGTTTCCTCAAACTACCAAAACAACACCAGTAGCTACTCTACTTGCAAAACACTTTGAAAAGCTAATCTAATGAACTCAAAACAACTTCACTATTGAATCCAAAGTTCTTAAAACTATCTCTACTATGCTAATACAACATTGGTTCACTTAGTTCAATCCATCTATCAACTCACAAACTCAAAACAAGTCGACTCTATGCGAAAACCAGAACTCAGAGCTTTCTCATTCAATATCCAAAATCACTCAATACATCTGCCCATTGTGTCTCTCTTTGGAAATGGAATCCATCACCACTAAATATGCCTTGTCCATGATTGTAGGCCATTACATTTAAGACCCATCATCATTCTTTGAAGAGAATGCTATTCTACCAAATGTTGTCATGCAACTTTTAAAAACTGCAAATGTTGTCATGCAACATTTTGACAACATTGACAACTTTGCATAAAACAAACTCTAATGATCTCTAACCGTCCTAGAATGATGTAAAAATATTCTGGGGGCCATTTTAGGCACATTTCTAACCTAGCCTAACCCTTGAAGGTTTTTGGATCCATTTCCCTATTTTTAGGCTTAATCTACCTCTAACCACTATTAACGCATAAACATCTAGGTTGGATTGATCCTATTCAAATCCACCTAGGTACACACTTGCAAGACCTTCTAAGGTCAAAACCAAACTCTAGTGACTTGGCTAAGGTTAGTACAAGCCAAAACAAAACTGGAGTAAGGATTATCCTAGGCGCTCCTGCACCATCCTCCCAAAATGAAAAGATTTCAATCCATCCTTGAATTGAGCAAGTTGGAATCAATGCCCAACTTCTTGAACTCCGTCTCCTTGGTCAAGTAGCCACTACATCTTCTTGTCCATGCCATTTTATCAGGTGCTCATAGTATGTTCTTTGTCCGGTCTTCTTGTAGTCCCTTGAATCAAGTATCTTCTCTACTCTTTTAGGTGGTGTAGGGTTCAGATTCAAATCTTTCACCTCTTGTATAATCCCTGTAAGGCTCTGGTCTGGATCTGGAGTAGGCCCCTTATAAAGTACCAGATCTGCTATATTGAAGACCAGAGATAGACAAATATCCTTAGGGAGCTCTACCCTATAGGCATTGTTGCCATATTTGGCCAGAATAGTGCATGGCCCCAATCTTCTCATCTGCAACTTATGTGGTACTCCCTTCTATAGTCTGGCTTTGTTAAGGACTATGACCAGATCCCCTACTTGGAAATGAACTTCCTTTTTCCTTTCATCCACCTTTTGCTTGATTTTTGCTACATTCTTTGTTACTCTTTCTCACTATTTCATGCACCTCTTTCATGGAGTGTGTGAAGTCTTCAGCATAACCACTACCCTTGGCTCCATCTTTTATTTCTCTGAGCTCAAATATACCACTACGGTGTAGTCCATAAACAATTTCAAAAGGACTCTTTCCAATAGTCCTATTCACAGTATCATTGTATGCATACTCTGCCTATCCTATGAGTTGATCCCACGTTTGACCATACTCCTTTGTGAGACACCTCAATAGGTTCCCAGGGATTCTATTAACCACTTCTGTTTGGCCATCTGTCTGAGGGTGATATGCAGACCCAAAGGGCAGATTGGTTCCCATTTTGTGCCACAATGTCTTCCAAAAGTAACTCATGAATTTAGTGTCTCTGTCAGAGACTATGCTTAAGGGAAAGCCATGGATTCTTACCACTTCCTTGAAAAATAATAGTGCAATATGACAACCATCATGCACTATCTTACATGGGACAAAGTGTGCCATCTTGCTGAACCTATCTACAATGACATAGATACTGTCCATTTCCTTGCTTTGTCTTTGGCAATCCCACAACAAAATCCATGCTCAATCATTCCCAAGGTCTACTTGGAATGGGGAGAGGTTGCTAAAGGCTTGCATTTGAGGATGCTCCCTTGGCTTTCTGACACACCACACAACATTCCACATACTTTCTGATATCGAAATTCATTTTAGGCCAAATGTAAAACCTCTACACTAACTCTTGAGTCTTATTGACTCCAAAATGACCACTAAGTGCACCATTGTTCTTTTCTTGGATCAGAGTTTCCCTAATTGATCTTCTAGGGACACATAACTGACTCCCTTTGAACAATAGATCACTTTGCATAGAATTAGAAAATTCACTATGAAAATGATTTTTATACTCTTTACATACTTTGTATGCTTCTGCAAAGTCTTCATCTTCTGCATATAGATCTTTGAAACTATCAATACCCATGCTCTGCAGTTGTACTTCTTGTAATGTCAGAAGTCTTCTACTAACTGCATCAGCCACTTTGTTCTGCACTCCTTTCTTATGCTTGACATTGAAGGTGTAAGCCTGCAAGTACACCACAAATTCCTTTGGAAGTAGATAGTGCCTTCATTTTCTTAGTGCTTGGACTAGAGCATACATCTCTAAGTCATAGGAAGAATACTTCCTCTTAGCATCACTGATCTTCTCACTGTGAAAAGCCACTCGTCTCCCTTCTTGGCTTAGTACCACTCTTCAACAACTCAAATCCTTGGTCAACTTGCTCATTCCATACAAACTTTGTTTTCATTCCACCTTTTATGATGTCTAGCATAGGAGCACAAATAACACTAAATTGTTTAATGAACTTCCTATTGTATTGAGCTAGACCATGAAAACTTCTTACCTCTGTTGCAAATTTGGGACTAGGCCAGTTGACAATGGCTTCTACCTTGTTTGGATTCATCTTGAGGCTTCCTTGAGACAATACAAAACTGAGATATACTAACTCCTGCTTGAGGAGTTCACACTTATCCAAATTGATCATATGCTTTTCTTCATGCAATCTTTTGAAAACAATATGTAGATGTATTAGTATATCATCTAGATATACTACCACAAATTTACCAATGTAGTCTTTTAGGACTTCGTTCATCAGTCTCGTGAATGTAGATGGGGCATTTGATAGCCCACATGGAATTACAAGCCACTCATACAAACCTTCTGTGGTTTTGAAGGTTGTCTTCCATTCATCACCCTCATTGACTCTGATTTGGTGATAACCACTCTTTAGGTCAATCTTTGTAAAGTATCTTGCTCCTCCTAAACAATCCGTTAGGTCTTCTATTGTAGGAATAGGAAACCTATACCTAATGGTGATTCAGTTAATAGCTCTAGAATCAGTGCATAGCCTTTATGTTCCTCCCTTTTTGGGTGCTAGGACAGTGGGTATGACACATGGGCTAATACTCTTTCTAATGAGGCCTTGGTTTAGGATCTCTTGGATTTGCTTGGCAATTTCCTCATTTTTTTGAGGGGTCATCTTATAGGCATCTTTGTTAGGAAGGGTAGTTCCTGGGATAAAGTCAATTTGGTGACTAATAGCTCTCTTAGGGGGTAGGCTTGCAGGTCGTTCATCGCTGACAAAGTAACTGTACTCTTTAAGTAACTCTTGTACCTCTTTTGGAATCTCTGTCTTCCTGACTGTCTTCTCTGCATCTTCTTTTGGTTTTAAAACCAAAGCATATGCTACTCCCTCTCCTTCTTCTAGAGCTTGCAGGAACTCCTTCTCACTCACCAATAGGACATTAGGACCTGAAGTCTTCACTTCTCCTTCTAACAGTGACTGTATTTTAAAAGTCACACCATCCTTCTTAAAGGAATATGCATTCTTAACTCCATCATGCATGGCTTCTCTGTCAAATTTCCATGGCCTACCAAGGAGTAGGTGACATGCATCCATAGGTAGGACGTCACACAACACCTTGTCTTTGTATCTCCCAATTGAAAACTCCACCCATGCTTGTTCATTTTCAAGGACATGTTGTCCTTTGTTCAACCAAGTAACCTTGTATGGGTTACTGTGTAAAATCCTCTTCATCTTTAGCTTACTGACTGCTTCCTTTGACACAATATTATCAGTAGACCCTGAGTCTATGATGACTCTGCATACTTTGCCCAACATCTTGCATTTCACTCTAAAAAGTGATCTTCTCTGGCTTCGTTCCTCTTTTACTGGTTCTTTGATCAGTGTTCTTCTCATCATTAGATTCTCTCCTTCCTCTAATTCTAGGGGTATCTCAGGGTGTTTGTTTCCACCACTAGACTCCTCTTGCACAAAATTAACTCTCTTGTCTTCTCCTTGAGAAGTAGAACCTTTCTCTGGACACCTATAGGCAGGATGTCCCATCTGATTACAGTGATAACATTTCATTGTTGCAAAGTAGGAACCTCTTCCTTGGCTACTGCCTCTTCCTTTCCAATTATTGTTAGAGCCTCTTCCTCTGTTGAAGCTTCCTCTGCTTGAGCTTCCTTCTTCTTGTTTTGTCAACTTAGTCTCTCCTTGATTCTTGGACTCTGAACTTCTACCACCATTTCCACTTCTTTGTCCTCTGTTATCTCTTCCTCTACCTCTGCGTCTGGTATTACTGCAGTCTTGTTTCTTTCTCAGCTTCTCTTACACCTTTATTGCAAGTTGGTGGCCTCTCTAAACAGTGGTAGGAGTGAGTAAACTTAACTCATCTTGAATAGTCCATTTTAGATCATTAAGGTATCTAGCTACCTTCACACTTTCCTCTTTTGTAGTTCTTGATCTCATCATGGCCTCTGAAACTCTTTAGTATAAGAGTTAACATCCACGTCTTTTTGCCTAAGAATTTGTCTCCTTTTATGCAACTGAATCTCATAGTCTTCAGGTACATATGCTTCTCTGATTTTGGTTATCATAGATTTCCAAGTAGCTATGGGTCTCTTTCCTTCTTTCTCTCTCTCATCTTGGATAAATTTCCACCAAGTGAGTGCAGACCCTCTTAGTCTAGCCTTTGCCACTTTCACTTTCTGTGCTTCTGTTATACCATCACATTCAAAGTGATTTTCTAATCCTTCAATCCAACCTAGGACTATCTCTGGTTCCATCTTTCTAGTGAAGATAGGAACTCCTTCCAATGCTTTACAACTCAAAGCCTTTAGTGCTTTTAGGAATGGTTTCTCTGTGAGTACAGCGTCTAGATCAGGGACCTCATCCTCCATTAAAACCTCCTTGTGTTTTCCTTCAATCTTATCCTTGACTTCTTTAGTCTTCTCATCCACTTGGTCCACTTTGTGTTCCAATTGTGCCAATCTTTCTCTGAGCACTATATTCTCTTCTTCCTGCTCATCCACTTTCTTTGCCAACTCCGCATTTGTCACCATTGTAGACTCTCCTACTTACTCTGCTGGTTGGAACATTCACCACAAGCCAAATCTTATTGGCTCCGATACCAATCTGATAGAGATACTCCAAGGTGTGCTTGCACAAACACTATCTAGGACTTTACTTGTCCTAGCCTTCTCTAGATCCTAAACTCACTTCTAGGACCTTAATAGTCTTTTCTCTTCTGGCCTAAGACTATCCTAACTCAACTCCAAGAGTTAGTCTCTTTGTACTTCACCTTGAAGGATCACTAACAATAAGGTTACTTCAACTCTTCACTCTTCCTTGGATGACTCCAAGTGCAAACTCTTCATAATATCCTGACAAGTGCTGCAGGGGTGAAACTCTTGCTAAGACAACTTCTTCCCTCCCACATGATCCAATTTGAATATGACATCAATGGTTCTACAAACGATCTCAAGACAAGCGAGGGATTTTGTCTTTTAGGCCTGCTCGGTTAATTAAGCCCGAGTAATAGTGAGCCTGCTCAGTTAATGAAGCACGAGTAACAATGAGATTTTCTAAGTTCTCTCCCAAAACTTCCAAACACTCCCAAAAACAAACTTGATATTCTGACACCCTTTTTCAAGACCTGAAGGATTTTGGTGGTCTTAAGTTTCTAGGATGCTTGGATAGTGGATTCCTAGAATTCATGGCTAATAGGACAAATAGGGCTATTTTTAGCAAGCTTCTGATTTCTGCTCGGAAATCTATCTTAATGGATTGGCCAATGCCTAATACACTCGGAAGGTATGTGTAGGACCTCTATGCTTCCAAAACCATGCTTACTTCCATCCTTCCCCTACAATTGCACATCATTAACTCACTGTCATGCACCTAGCCGGGCACACTGGACTTGCCTAGGGCATGACCTTAAAATTAGCTAGCTGACTCTTCTCATCTCCTCCTTCCATATTTACACTGTACAATGACTTCCCTTCCATACCCCTCAGGGCCATGATGACTTGCATGGTGGAGAGCTACAGGGAAGCCATGTTTCCTCAAACTACCAAAACAACACCAGTAATTACTCTACTTGTAAAACACTTTGAAAAGCTAATCTAATGAATTCAAAACAACTTTACTATTGAATCCAAAGTTCTTAAAAGTATCTCTACTACGCTAATACAACACTGGTTCACTTAGTTCAATCCATCTATCAACTCACAAACTCAAAACAAGTCGACTCTATGCGAAAACCAGAACTCAAAGCTTTCTCATTCAATATCCAAAATCAATTGATACATCTGTCCATTGTGTCTCTCCTCGGAAATGGAATCCATCACCACTAAATATGCCTTGTCCATAATTGTAGGCCGTTAGATTTAAGACCCATCATCATTCTTCAAAGAGAATTCTATTCTGCCAAATATTGTCATGCAACTTTTAAAAACTACAAATGTTGTCATGCAACATTTTGACAACATTGACAACTTTGCATAAAACAAACTCTAATCATCTCCAACCATCCTAGAATGATGTAAAAACATTTTGGAGGCCATTTTAGGCACATTTCTAACCTAGCCTAAGCCTTGAAGGCTTTTGGATCCATTTTCCTATTTTTAGGTTTAATCGACCTCTAACCACTATTAAAGCATAAACATCTAGGTTGGATTGATCCTATTCAAATCCACCTAGGTACACACTTGCAAGACCTTCTAACGTTAAAACCAAACTCTACTGACTTGGCTAAGGTCAGTACAAGCCAAAACAAAGCTCGAGTAAAGATTAGCCTAGGTGCTCCTGCACCACTTGTTCATCATTTGATCTAGGAATTTGAAATACATCTCTTTAGAAGAGACTATCTCATAAGTGCATAAAAAATCAAGATCAGCTTCTGCCATCCTTTTCCATACGTCTAAGTCTTCACTTAGAGTTTTCAGTTGTTGATTAAAAGATTCAACAAACTCATGCAGCCAATCAATAGTTTTCGCGATGTTCCTGAAGATGCGGTATACGTCCCTGATGACTAATATCCCTTAATTTTCCAATTGGCTGCCCCATTCATCTATTACCTTGATCTTCTTCTCTAATCACTCAACATGCCACTGTGTATCTCCTAAGCACAAATTTTCTTGCTAAGAAGAAGAAACCCTTTCGAGAGCCTCTCCAAGACGGATATTTTCTTCCTTCAAAAGGTGTTACTTTTGCCAAAGCTTATCAGTCCTCTTTGTATATTGATCCAGTGCATCGTGAGAAGCCAACTGAGAACCTGCAAATGATTTTTTACCAAGCTCCACCTTGGTGATCTTGTAGTCTCTGGTCTCAAGTTCATCTGTTGTCCTGCTTGGAAGTGGCTCTGCTACTTCAACATACTTAACTTTTTGATCATCAACAATGACCTTTGAGAGCACTTTAGCTTTTTTGTTTTTTACCACTCGGGTTTTACTGTTTGGGGCAGGGTCAAATTCTTCCAGAGGCACTTCTAACTTCTTCCTCTTCTGCGTGACAACACCCAACCAAGGAGGTAGGACAAAGGATGATGCCGCACCATCAACTGTAACCATAGTGTTACCAGTTCTGTTTGAGAAGAAGAAACATCTGTGGTGGATGTTTCCACATGTGTTGTCGTCATGATTGGGTTCCCTTGAACCTCCTTCTGCATGTGTAATATCAGATTATTGTTCGCCATAAGTGTATCCAACCTGGGTAAATCTTTCGGACATTCATCAAAAACACATGACAAGTCCTCCTTCTGTGCTGGAGCAACAGAAGATATTGGTGTAGCTTTTACAACAGTAGTTGAGTGAGTCGGGGGTAAGTGTACTGTGAATGAATCTACATCCATATCAAGTGGTGACATAGGAGGTTCATCCATTTCCAGGGCTGATTCATGCATGCCTTGTATCTCATCTGCTTCTTGAGTCTGTGGTACCTCAGGAGTGCCTGAAACCTGTAACTCCTCACTGTTTGAGAGATTAATCATTTTAGGACACTTTGCCTTGGATGTTGCATCAGGTGTAGGAGCTTTAACCATGAGTTTACCTCCCTTGATGGCGAGCTTTTGAATGGTTTTTATCTCTGATGTAGAAACCCCTCCTTTACCTTTACCCCTTATTTCTGATTTTGATACCTACAGGACCAGCAAGATCAAAGTCTCATCCAGGCTTGATTTCGATGCTCTTCATGCCCCTCTTCTTTAGCCAAACATTTATGTTAGCCAGAATATTTTGGAACCTATCCCATATGGATACATTCTCTTTTACTGACCAACATGGAGGTAAGACAGGCAGGTTCTTGACACAACGTTTTCTATATTCTGGGTCCAAGATATCATCATCATCCGTGACTCCTTCAAGAATCTCAGCAAGACGAAAATCCATTATTTGCTTGACAATAAGCCGACAATAATCCATCTTGGTGATATCTACCTCTGTACGAAGATCAATCCAAATATCCTCTAGGCAGTGTACATGGCTGAATTACCTTCGGATCTTGTCGTTCATGCCTCTCCAGTCAAAGGAACCTCTAGCCATGAATTTCTTCAAGTTGATCTCTTGAAGTTCAAACTCAATGCTTTTAGCTTTTGGGACCGTGTCAAGTGAATATCCACCAATCCTTAAAGGATTGCGTGAGGAAATGCCAACTCTTGGCCTGTGTAGAGAGGATTGATATGTTTGTACAACCATGAGCTGTCGAGCCAACTTCATGAGGATGATTTTATCCGTTGGATACCTAGGCAAGGTATGTGGTTCATCCCTGAAATACCCCACCCTGAGATAGGTGAAGTTCGGAAACTAGAGGAAGAGGCAGCCATATTCACTAACTTTATTCCATGCTTCATTTTAGATTAGCCTATTTGGGAGTTCTTTATCAAACAAACGTTGGTAGTGTCCAAAGAATGCATCTTGCACCCTTCTGAAATGGATGCGGCTGGGTCTCAGAGGTAACTGATCATAATACACCCAAACAAGTACTTGCATTCTGTCTCCTTTAGTGGAAAGCACTAAGAAAGACCCTAGGAAGCAGCAATGTAAACAAGATAGGAGTTCATGTAGAAAGTGCCTGTATTGAGTACTTGTGCCAATTGTTCACAAATGGAGTAACTTATGAGCTCACCCCATAACAACCTCTGTCTTGACTTCAGAATCAAAGAAATATTTATACATCCATGGCTCAAAAAGGTTTGACTCCTTGAGTCCTCTTACTCTGCTCAACAAGGTTATGAGATCATGAACTTCTTCCTTGAAATCGGATTTGTGCATTCCCTTTGGCCACCTCAAAAAATTAGGCCTTTTGGTGATTAGCCAATGTTCATTGATATATTTCATGCAAGTTGTTTTGCCATTCTCCCAACTGTTGAGAGCCTTTTCAACTGTCATATCCATTATAACTGGAGTTGGAGGAACTTTGAAAACACGATCAATAGTGTCCGGATCCAAACTAATCACTCCTTTCCCATCCTGATCTTTGATTGTTTTGGAGGAAGGATCAAAGTGTTTGGCACAGGCTATTACAAACTCAGGTTCAAGTGCAGCCATTGGGAAAGTAGAAACATAGTGCATGTAGCTCTCCTGAATACTAAGCATCTCATCCTTGGTGGATGTGTCTACTCTTGTCAGAAACCCCTCTATGACCCAGTGACCAATCTCTGTGTCTCTGATTTCCTCTACATAAGATGTAATCTGAGAAGGTATGACGGAATTCTGGTACTTTTCATACTGATATTTCATCTTTTTCTTTCCTTTGTTCTTAGGAGATGCAGATCTTCCTTCCGACATGAAAAGATTCGCAGCTGCAGTAACTGTTACGTGAAAGTTCTAGAAAACAAGCACTTCGTCATTGAGAGGAGAAAGATCCATTGTCAGAAGTAAAATCAAGAAAAGAGGGCAGCCTCTTAAGAAGATGGAAAAGTAGGTGTGTATGGAGTTTTCTAATACATATGCACAAGTTGGGGAATGAGACCAAAACGATGAAGAAAATATCTTCAACTTGTAGCATGGTGGGCTTGTTGAGCATGATTGCATATAGGACAAAAAAGTGGGCTTTTTGAACATGATAACATATTGGGCACTTTACGCCCTCTTTCTTCAAATGAGAGTATGAAAAAGGTGGGTTTTTATGGAGTGACTGCATATAGGACAGCACCTTGCATCACTCATGTTCTTTGAGGAAAATCATCATAAGAATGAGGTTTTTAATCCCGAAGGCATATGAGAATAAATTGCATTCTCATATGCAACTTGGGGAAAATGAGAGAAGTAGAAATGATAGCATACATACAATAAAAAACAAAACATAAATCCAACCAAAGAAAGACAAGAAAGAAATTTTACCTTCCTTGGAATGTAAAGGGGAAAAACACAATTCCTCTTCTCTCAAGCAAGATAAACAAAAATTCAGGAAATGATCTCAAGAATTTCGAATTCAATCTTAGAGGAGAAAAGAGAAGATATATAGACACTTATTTTGACAAATTCCTTATGCATAAATAAATACAACCTTATGAGTCATGAAGGGAAATGACAAATGTCTACAATGCACCCCTAAATTGCTAAAAATCAGCAACAAAGAAGAAGTTTTCAAAAACGTGCCATAAAACATAGCAGTTTCTTCCTTATCATTAAATGCAGCATTAAAGAATGCATTTCGGATTGAAATGAAATGGAAAACGTTTTGAAAAACTCACCGAATCTACCCAAAACTAGGAGTGAATGTTGCAGATATTAATGACGGATTTCGTGGAGAAGAACCCGCTTTCCTTTGCACATGCCCTAGATGGGTTTCCCTTGTCAAAATGCAGCTCTTAGTGGTTGTGAAACTCAAGCTTTGATGCTAATCATTCATAAAAATCCACCATGCTACAAGTTGAAGGAGAAAACGCAGCCTCTGGAGAAAACGTTTTGCACAAATATATGCTATTCCTTCTATAAA
>MU226036.1:344217-356231 GCA_018584345.1 Thuja plicata
AATAAGGATTAAAATAAACCCATATCATCAATAAGATATAAAATGTCAAAGTTACAACAATAGAGTGCAAAAATGCTTCCATTCCAAAAATAAATGTATCGATCTCAACAATAAAGTATAAAATGTGAATATTTCAACATAAAACATGAAATGGACTCATTTAACACTATAAATCAGTTGTAAGATGAATAGATATCAGAAATAATATGGCCTGGTCACAAAGTGTGTCGATAGCAAGGTGGCAAAGAACCTTAGTAATGAATGGAGTGAAGTCTTCTTCGCTAGCCTGTCTTGAGTAACTTGGCAGGAGTACGTAGAGCCACTCAATTATACTAACAAGGGTGCTATACCATTGAAACCCTTTACATACAGATTTTATCGGGAATTAGAAAACCAAAAAGAACCAACTACAAAATGAAGAGCACAACTAACTAGAAGCCACTCAAACAGCAGAAAAGTAAGAACCTACAAGAAAATACACCATTCAAACCACAAGATTAAATAAGAATATGCCAAGGCCTTACAAATCTTACAGAGGATTTTCACAGCGTCCCTTGACCTATCACAAGATCCAAGCGTTCTTCCAGGCTAACTTGGCCTGAACATTGGCTTTTAGCAAGTTTTGCAAAACCTTCAAATATAGAAACATAGAGAATTTTTTGAGAAAACATTCGGGCAAGAACTGATGCTCCCAGGCATACAAGCCCAAAACAAGGAACAAATGGTTTTGACAGGCACCCCAAACCTTCAAATTGGATTTTAAATTGGCACCCAAAATCATCCTACAGAAATCATCGAAACCTCTCCAAGAGAAAGTCATCTCCCCACAAGCGAAACTCCTCTTCACCTCAATAGAAAAGGATCCCATGTCAATAGGACTAGAAAAGGACGATACAATAAAAAAGAATAGGAGTTAATGAATCAACCCCACATCCAAGCAGCCAACATCATGGCCCCACCACATACTGAAACCAGACAACAATACTACGAGCACGTGAAGGAAATAAAAACAAAAAACACAGGCTCCACTAGGGCCAGACACAGCCCAAAGCAAAAAGAACAACCCAAACCAATAGAAAGCGCGGGATCGAATGGGCCATTTAAAACTGTCAGCATCTGACTAACCTCCACGCAGAGAAAGAATAACACCAACTCGTGCAAATGCAAAAACATGCTCTTTAAATGACCCAATAGGGCTCCAAATGTTGAGAACCAGAACAAACAAGAACAACCCTAAATAGGCCACGAAAAATCAGGAGCCCTAAGAAAAATTTTTATTACCTCGGGGCATTTGTCAATCCAAATAGCATCACTAGCTATTGATACAAACCATTTAGATTTTGAAATTTGTTCTTCTAGTCATCCTCCAAAATTCGTAGTTGATGTTATCCCCCTTTTAAATCTATGACTGTAAGTGCTTAGCTCCACTCAAGAAGTTCATCATATCACCCATTTTGGGTAGTAGGAATCTATATTTGATTTTAATCTTGATCATGGCTCTCGGGTTTGCATACATGAGTTATTCTCTACACTTATTTTGTGTGAGTAATACTGGTATAACAAATGCACTCCGACTTTCTCTAATCAAATATTTATCAAGGAGCTCCTTCACTTGTCTATAGCTCTACTTATTTTTCTTTGGCCTAATCCTATAGGGAGCTTATTTTCGACGACTAGCCCCAGTATTAGGTACATCCAGTCACTAATAATTATCATTGGTCGAATACCCATCGACAACTCCAAAATTCTTGTAAAATATTCTGAAGTGGGTCATGCATCCTATGGATTCCATTCTTTCTTCTCTGTTGTCCTAGCCTATCCAGGATTTTGGAAGGACGCATACTATTCTTTCTCCTTGTTCATGTCCTTCAATATTTTTTTCATCGTCACTAAGAAAACTTGAGTATTCATCTAGTCTTCTTGCTCTCTACAACTTGGTGTAAGTACGTAGAAACACTCATTTATACTACAAGGGTCCTATACCATTGAACTACCAACTAAATCGGCCAAAAATGAAATCAGCAAAAAACAAACTTTCATTCCGACATAAAAGCTTAAAATATATCCATCGCATCAATACGATATTAAATCTATCAACTTCAACAACAAAATGTAAATATGATTCCTTTCAAAATAAAATGCATCAGTCAAAATGATAAAATATAAAACATATCAATTCCAACAATAAGACATGAAATGGCCATATCTAAAAAAAAAACAGTTATAAGATAAATAAATATGCAAAAAAAGATGAGTTGATCACCAAATAGGCCGATAGCTCCAGGGCAAGGAAACCAAGTAGTGGATAGATATTGGTCTGCTTGTGTAGCCTACCTTGAGTAACTTGACGTGAGTACGTTGAAACAATCATTTATACTACAAGGATGTTATACCAATTAACTACCAACCCAATTGGTCAAAAATGAAAAGAAAATTCCATTCAAACAATAAGGCTTAAAATATGTCCATCTCATCAATAAGGTACAAAATGTATCAGCTTTAACAATAAACCACAAAAATATGTCCATTTCAAAAATAAAATGTATCCGTCTCAACAATAAAGTATAAAATGTATCAATTCCAACAATAAGACATAAAATGAGCTCATTTCATGCAGTAAATCAATTATAAGATAAATAAATATCCAACAAAAGATGTGTTGATCACCAAGTGGGTCGATAGCTCAAGGGCAATGAAACCAAGTAGTGAATGAAACATGGTCTGCTTTCCTAGCTTGCCTTGAGTAACTTGGTGTGAGTACGTTGAACCACTCATTTATACTACAAGGGTGTTATAACATTGAACTACCAACCTAATTGGTCAAAAAAGAAAAAAAAATCCATATAAACAGTAAGGGTTAAAATATACCCATATCATCAATAAGATATTAAATGTGTCAGCTTCAACAACAGAGGATTTTTACAGGCTCCCTTAACCTGTCCAAAGATCCAAGGGTTCTTCTAGACTACCTTAGCGTTAACATTGGATTTTAGCAATGTCTGCAAAAACCTCAAATATAGAGACATAAAGAAACTTTTGAGAAAACATTCGAGCAAGAATTAATCCTCCTAGGCAAACAAGCACAAAACAAGGAACAGAGGGTTTTTATAGGCTCCCCAAACCTTCAAATTGGATTTTAAATTGGTGCACAAAATCATCATGCAAAAATCTTGGAAACCTCTCCAAGAGAAAGTCATCTCCCCACCAGCGAAACTCCTCTTCATCTCAATAGAAAAGAATCCCAACGCAAAGGGACTAGCAAAAGAGGAGACAATTAAAAAGAAGAGGCATCCATGAATCAGCCCCACATCCAAGGAGCCAACAACATGGGCACACCACAGAGAAACCACACAACAATACTTGGAGCACATGAAGGAAATAAAAACAAAAAACACAAGCTCCACTAGGCCCAAACACAGCCCAAATAAAAAATAACAACCCAAACCAATAGCAAGCGCGGGCCCGAACAGGTCGTCGAAAACTGTCAGTATCCGACTCACCTCCATGCAAAGAAAGAATACCACCAACACGTGCAAGAGCAAAAACATGGTCTTGAACAGACCCAGTAGGGATCGAAAAGTCTAAAACCCGAACAAACAAGAACAACCCTAAATAGGCCAAAAAAAATTAGGAGCCCTAAGAAAAAGTTTTATTACCTTGGGGCATTTGTCAATCCAAATAGAATCACTAGCCACTGATACAAACCATTTAGATTTTGAAGTTTGTTCTTTCGGTCATCCTCCAAAATCAGTAGTTGATAATATCCCCTCTTTAAATCTATGATTGTAAGTGCTTAGCTCCACTCAAGCCGTTCATCATATCACCCATTTTGGGTAGTTGGAATCTATATTTAATTGTAATCCTGATCACGGCTCTCGGGTTTTCATACATGAATTATTCTCTACGCTTATTTTGTGTGAGTAATACTGGTATAGCACATGCACTAAAGCTTTCTCCGATCAAATATATATCAAGGAGCTCCTCCTTTTGTCTATAGCTCTCCTTATTTCTCTTTGGCCTCGTCCTATAGGGATCTTGATTTCGCAGACTAGCCCCAGTATTAAGTCCATCCAGTCACTAATAATTCTCATTGGTCGAATACCCATCGACAACTGCATCAAAATTGTTGTAAAATCCTTTGAAGTGGACCATGCATCCTATGGAATCCATTCTTTCTTCTCTGTTGTCCTAGCCTATCTAGGATTTTGAATGGACGCATACCATTTTTTCTCCTTGTTCATGTCCTTCAAGATTTTTTCATCGTCGCTAAGAAAACTTGAGTATTTTTCTATACTTCTTCCTCTCTAAAACTTGGCGTAAGTAGAAATACTCATTTATACTACAAGGGTGCTATACCATTGAACTACCAACCGAATCGGCAAAAAATGAAATCAGCAAAAAAACAAATTTTCATTCCAACAAAAACGCTTAAAATATATCCATCTCATCAATACGACATTAAATCTATCAACTTCAACAACAAAATGCAAATTTGCTTCCTTTCAAAATAAAATGCATCAGTCGAAACGATGAAATATAAAATATATCAATTCCAACAATAAGACATGAAATGGCCTCAATTCAAAAAATAAATCAGTTATAAGATAAATAAATATCCAAAAAAAGATGCGTTGATCACTAACTGGGCCGATAGCTCCAGGGAAAGGAAACCAATTAGTGAATGGATCGTGGTCTACTTGCCTATCCTACCTTGAGTATTTTGACGTGAGTACGTTGAACCAATCATTTATACTACAAGGATGTTATACCATTTAACTAGCAACCCAATTGGTCAAAAATGAAAAGGTAAATCCATTCAAACAATAAGGCTTAAAATATGTCCATCTCATCAATAAGGTACAAATGTATCAACTTTAACAATAATCCACAAAAATGTGTCAATTTCAAAAATAAAATGTATAAGTCTCAAAAATAAAGTATAAAATGTATCAATTCCAACAATAACACATAAAATGAGCTCATTTCATGCAATAAATTAATTATAAGATAAATAAATATCCAACAAAAGATGTGTTGATCACCAAGTGGGTCAATAGCTCGAGGGAAAGGAAACCAAGTAGTGAATAGATCGTGGTCTACTTGCCTAGCCTGCCTTGAGTAACTTGGCGTGAGTACGTTGAACCACTCATTTCAACTACGAGGGTGTTATACCATTGAACTACCAACCCAATTGGTCAAAAATGGAAAAAAAAATCCATTCAAACAGTCAGGATTAAAATATACCCATACCATCAATAAGATATAAAATGTCTTAGCCTAAACAATAGAGTGCAAAAATGCCTCCATTCAAAAAATAAAATGTATCGATCTCAACAATAGAGTGCAAAAATGCTTCCATTCCAACAATAAAATGTATCAATTCCAACAATAAATAAAATGGGTTTATTTCATGTAGTAAATCAATTATAAGATAAATAAATATCCAACAAAACATGTGTTGATCACCAAGTGGATCGATAGCTTGAGGGCAAGGAAACCAAGTAGTGAATGGATCGTGCTCTGCTTGCCTAGCCTGCCTTGAGTAACTTGACGTGAGTACGTTGAACCAATTATTTATACTACAAGGATGTTATACCAATTAACTACCAACCCAATTGGTGAAAAATGAAAAGAAAAATCCATTCAAACAATAAGGCTTAAAATATGTCCATCTCATCAATAAGGTACAAAATGTATCAACTTTAACAATAAATCACAAAAATGTGTCCTTTTGAAAAATAAAATCTATCAGTCTCAGTTCATTAAAGTATAAAATGTATCAATTCCAACAATAAGACATAAAATGAGCTGATTTCATACAGTAAATCAATTATAAGATAAATAAATATCCAACAAAAGATGTGTTGATCACCAAGTGGGTCGATAGCTCGAGGGCAAGGAATCCAAGTAGTGAATGGATCGTGGTCTGCTTGCCTAGCCTGCCTTGAGTAACTTGGCGTGAGTACGTTGAACCACTCATTTATACTATAAGGGTGTTATACCATTGAACTACCAACCCTATTGGTCAAAAATGAAATAAAAGAATCGATTCAAACAGTAAGGATTGAAATATACCCATACCATCAATAAGATATAAAATGTCCCACCTTAAACAATATAGTGCAAAAATGCTTCCACTCCAAAAATAAAATGTATCGATCTCAACAATTAAGTATAAAATAGGTAAATTTCAACAATAAGACATAAAATGGACTCATTTCACACAATAAATCAACTGTAAGATGAATAGACATCAGACAAAATATAGTCTGGTCAGTAAGTGTGTCGATAGCAAGGTGGCAAAGAACCTTAGTAATGAATGGAGTGAAGTCTGCTTGGCTAGCCTGTCTTGAGTAATTTGGCGTGAGGACGTAGAGCCACTCAATTATACTAACAAGGGTGCTATACCATTGAAACCCTTTACATACAGATTTTACCGTGAATTTGAAAACCTAAAATAACCAGCTACAAAACGAAGAGCACAGCTAACCAGAAGCTACTCAAAGAGCAGAAAAGCAAGAACCTACAAGAAAATAACTGTGATGACCCCCTTTTTAGCAGGTCTTTGCAGTAGCTTGGTCAGCTCATCATCTTGACCCTCGTGAGATGATGCCTGGGTTTTAGGGTCCCAGTTGGCAGATTTACTATTTTTAGTAAGTCTGGACTTACTATTTTTAGTAAGTCAGTTTGGTCAGTTTCCCTTTCTGGCAGGGCAGTATCGACAGTGATTAGTTTCCAGACAATGCTCAGTTTGTTCAGTTCCTTGGTTGGGGACTTACTATTTATAGTAAGTCTATTTCGACAATTGCTAATTTTGGCGATACAGTGGATGACTCCGTCAGTCTGGCAGGTTCAGCAGTGGATGCAAGTTTTATCACTGGAGTGCATATTGATTAATTAATTAATATTAATTAATAACGAGATGTTATTAATTAATAATAAAGTTATATTATTATAATAATACTTTATTATTATAATAATTTGGAAGTTGCTATTTCGGAGACTGGTTAACTGATATATCCTTTTGGGAAACTATGGCGTCCAAAGAGTTATAAATACGGAGGCATTCTTAATGCTTATGGATTGAATATTGATTATTGAATTTCTTCTTGGGAATTGTTCGTACTTTCTGTGCCCTAGCTGAAGGGTCAAATTGGTTCTGGAAGACTGATTCTTCCTTGAGCTGATCTTAGATCGATTGCGCTGTATAATCGATCGTTCTCCTTGTGCTGTTGTATACAAGGGAGCATTGAGCTGAGGGTCTGCATAAGAGGCCTAAATTGTTGACTTCATCGAATTGGAGTTGAAGCTGAGATCCGTACTGCTGGATGTGGAACGTCAGGTTGGAGACTTCCTCATACTTCAAACGCCATTAAAGTATTTTCTATATTTTTCGTAAGGCACTGGGCTGAGGATCGCGTGAGTAACAAGCTGCGAGTTGGCTGGGAAACGTAGGCATGTGCAAGTCTGCATGAACATTGGAGAGAACATGGTGGTGGCAGCTGAGACTGGTGGCCACGTGTATGCTTGGTGGCATAGCCACTGCTGGAAATACTGCCGCGTGGAGGAGGCTGGGAGTCTTTAGGTGGTGTTAGCCACTGTCTGCAGATGATGGTTGCCGCATGAATGATAGTGGTGACAACCACCACAGAGATTTGCTGTTGCAGCGTGGAGTCTTGTATGTGGGTTGTGAACAGTTGCAGGGAATGTCTAGGGTGGCATGAGCAGTTGGTTTAGATGTGGATGCACAGCAAACACAAGCTATTTACAATAACTACAAATCATATGTAAAAAGGCGTGGTTTTTTATTGTATAAAATGCATATGAAGAGTTATTACCATGGGAAGTTTGAAGTTCGGACAAATTAGTTCTACATTCAATTCGAACCTAGTGAAAATTGTAAATTGAATGGTATTTCCAGAACTTGTAATATTGAAATATGATTGTTTAATTGTTAAGCTTGATAAATGTATGAAGAGGTTGTGATTAATGAAAACCAAAGAAGTTATATATATTTGTCCAAATCCTTTCAACAATTATACAATAAGAAAATAAATTTAGAGCTTGCAGTCAAATTGGGATAAGAGTTGCATACTGGTCTTACAGCGATAGCCACCAACTGTTTGACGAAATGCCAAACACCTGATTTGTAAGGAAATTGATTAAAATTTAGATGGTTTAAAGATGAGGCTGAATTAGGCTCATCTCAATAACCATTGGAAGCACAAGCTTCAATAAGAATATGCCAAGGCCTTACAAATCTTATAGAGGATTTTTACAGGCTCCCTTAACCTATCCCAAGATCCAAGGGTTCTTCCACGCGACCTTAGCCTGAACATTGGGTTTTAGTAAGGTCCGTAAAACCTTCAAATATAGAAACATAGAGAATTTTTTGAGATAACATTCGTACAAGAACTGATCCTCCTAGGCATACAAGCCCCAAAAAAGGAACAAAGGGTTTTGATAGGCTCCCAAAACCTTCAAATTGGCTTTTAAACTGGTACCCAAAATCATCCTGCAGAAATCTTTGAAACCTCTCCAAGAGAAAGTCATCTCCCCACCAGCGAAACTCCTCTTCACCTCAATAGAAAAGGATCCCACCTCAATAGGACTAGCAGAGGAGGAGACAATCAAAAAGAAGAGGCATCCATGAATCAACCCCACATCCAAGCAACCAACAACATGGGCACACCACATAGAGAAACCAGACAACAATACTGGGAGCACGTGAAGGAAATAAAAACAAAAAAACACAGGCTCCACCAGGGCTAGACACAACCAAAAGCAAAAAGAAAAACCCAAACCAATAACAAGCATGGGCCAGAACGGGTAGTTTAAAACTGTCAGATCCTGACTGACCTCCATGCAGAGAAAGAATACCACCAACACGTGCAAACGCAAAAAGATGGTCTTGAACAGACCCAATAGGGGTCCAAATGTCGAGAAACGCAACAATCAAGAACAACCCTAAATAGGCCACAAAAAATCAGCAGCCCTAAGAAAAATTTTTATTACCTCGGGGCATTTGTCAATCCAAATAGCATGACCATCCACTGATACTAACTATTTAGATTTTGAAGTTTGTTCTTCCAGTCATCCTCCAAAATTCGTAGTTGATGTTATCCCCTCTTTAAATCTATGATTGTAAGTGCTTAGCTCCACTCAAGCAGTTCATCATATCACCCATTTTGGGTAGTAGGAATCTATATTTGATTGTAATCTTGATCATGGCTCTCGGGTTTGCATACATGAGTTATTCTCTACGCTTATTTTGTGTGAGTAATACTGGTATAGAACATGCACTCAGGCTTTCTCCGATCAAATATATATCAAGGAGCTCCTCCACTTGTCTATAGCTCTCCTTATTTCTCTATAGGGAGCTTGTTTTGGCAGACTAGCCCTAGTATATTAAATCCATCCAGTCACTAATAATTCTCATTGGTCGAATACCCATCGACAACTCCATCAAAATTCTTGTAAAATCCTCTAAAGTGGGTCATGCATCCTATGGAGACCATTCTTTCTTCTCTGTTGTCCTAGCCTATCTAGGATTTTGAATGGATGCATACTATTCTGCCTCCTTGTTCATGTCCTTGTTCATTCCAAGAAAAAGCTTAAAATATATCCATCTCATCAATACGACATGAAATCTATCAACTTCAACAACAAAATGCAAATATGCTTCCTTTCAAAATAAAATGCATCAATAAAAACGATAAAATATAAAATATATCAATTCCAACAATAAGACATGAAATGGCCTCATTTTAAAAAATAAATGAGTTATAAGATAAATAAATATCCAAAAAAAAGATGTGTTGATCACCAACTGGGCCAATAGCTCCAGGGCAAGGAAACCAAGTAGTGAATAGATCATGGTCTGCTTGCCTAGCCTACCTTGAGTAACTTGACATGAGTACGTTGAACCAATCATTTATACTACAAGGATGTTATACCAATTAACTACCAACCCAATTGGTCAAAAATGAAAATCCATTCAAACAATAAGGCTTAAAATATGTCCATCTCATCGATAAGGTACAAAATGTATCAAGTTTAACAATAAACCACAAAAATGTGTCCATTTCAAAAATAAAATCTATCAATCTCAACAATAAAGTATAAAATGTATCAATTCAAAAAAAAATACATAAAATGAGCTCATTCCATGCAGTAAATCAATTATAAGATAAATAAATATCCAACAAAAGATGTGTTGATCACCAAGTGGGTCGACAGATTAGGGCAAGGCAAACAAGTAATGAATGGATCATGGTCTGCATGCCTAGCCTGCCTTGAGTAACTTGGCGTGAGTACATTGAACCACTCATTTATACTACAAGGGTGTTATACCATTGAACTACCAACCAAATTGGTCAATATGAAAAAAAAAATCCATTCAAACAGTCAGGATTAAAATATACCCATATCATCAATAAGATATAAAATGTCGCAGCTTAAACAATAAAGGGAAAAAAAGCTTCAGTTCCAAAAATAAAATGTATCGATCTCAACAATAAAGTATAAAATGTGGAGATTTCAACAATAAGACATAAAATGTGTAGTTTCAACAATAAGACATAAAATGGACTCACTTCAGACAATAAATCAGCTCTAAGACGAGTAAGATGAATAGACATCGCAAAAAATATGGCCTGCTCAGTAACTGTGTCAATAACAAGGTTGCAAAGAACCTTAGTAATGAATGGAGTGAAGCATGCTTGGCTAGCTTGTCTTGAGTAACTTCGCGTGAGTACATAGAGCCACTCAATCATATTAACAAGGGTGCTATACCATTGAAACCCTTTACATAAAGATGTGTTAATCACCAAGTGGGTCGATAGCTCGATGGCAAGGAAACCAAGTAGTGAATGGATCATGGTCTGCTTGCCTAGCCTGCCTTGAGTAACTTGGCGTGAGTACGTTGAACCACTCATTTATACTACAAGGGTGTTATACCTTTCAATCACCAACTTAATTGGTCAAAAATGAAAAAAAAAAATCCATTCAAACAGTAAGGATTAAAACATACCCATATCATCAATAAGAAATAAAATGTCCCAGCTTAAAAAATAGAGTGCAAAAATGCTCCCATTCCAAAAATAAAATGTATCGATCTTAACAATAAAGTATAAAATGTGCAGATTTCAACAATAAGACATAAAATTGACTCATTTCACACAATAAATCAGTTGTACGATGAATAGACATCGGACAAAATATGACCTGGTCAGTGAGTGTGTCGATAGCAAGGTGGCAAAGGACCTTATTAATGAATAGAGTGAAGTCTTCTTGGCTACCCTGTCTTGAGTAACTTGGTGTGAGTACGTAGAGCCATTCAATTATACTAACAAGGGTGCTATACCATTGAAACCCTTTACATACAGATTTTACTGGGAATATGAAAACAAAAAATAACCAACTACAAAATTAAGAGCACAGCTAACCAGAAGCCACTCAAAGAGCAGAAAAGCAACAAACTACAAGAAAATAACCATTCGAAGCACAAGCTTCAATAAGAATATGCCAAGGCCTTAAAAATCTTACAGAGGATTTTTATAGGCTCCCTTGACCTCTCCCAAGATCCAAGGGTTCTTGCTGGCTACCTTAGCCTGATAATTGGGTTTTAGTAAGGTCCGCAAAACCTTCAAATATAGAAACATAGAGAAATTTTTGAGAAAACATTCGGGCAAGAACTGATCCTCCTAGGCATACAAGCCCAAAACAAGCAACAAAGGGTTTTCATAGGCTCCCCAAACCTTCAAATTAGCTTTTAAACTGGAACCCAAAATCATCCTGCAGAAATCTTCGAAACCAATCATTTATACTTCACTCTATTCATTACTAAGGTTCTTTTCCACCTTCCTATCGACACACTTATTGACCAGGATTTTAAACTGGTACCCAAAATCATCCTGCAGAAATCTTCGAAACCTCTCCAAGAGAAAGTCATCTCCCCACCAGCGAAACTCCTCTTCACCTCAATAGAAAAGGATCCCACCTCAATAGGACTA
>MU226037.1:0-24342 GCA_018584345.1 Thuja plicata
AACAATATCTTAATGTGGTGCAATGGCTATAGGAGGATAGTCTTGGGTAATATTTCGGAGTCAATAATAAATAAATTAAAATAAAGAGGAATAATAAACGAATATTTTGTATGGTTCAACAATTTGTCATAATAAATAGTGAATGAATATTTTCTATGGTTCAACAAAATTGTCATAATTATTATGTGTTATTTAAGTGACAAAATATTTTTTTGTCAAAAATGGGCAACACGAACATTTAAGAAACCCCACTAGAAAAACCTCTATGATAATCCTAAAAATTATGTTGTGGAAGAGGAAAAAGATACCACTTTCATGATAAAATTAGTAGAAACTTTAAAGAGAATCTTGGCCTTAGTTACTTAAAAATATTAAAATGATTTGATAATTTCTTGCTATTATAATTTTTTCTTCTTCCAAAAGAAAGAAGAGCTTTATATATGACATGAATCAAAAGTTCATTTATAGTTTGGCCATATAGACATATGGCATTAGTACTACACATGTCACATACAAGAGAAGTAAGGTTGTAATAGGATTTGAACGAGCATTCTTCATTTGTACAACCATGAATTTGGATGTTAAAAATTCAAAATTTAAAATGGACGCCAAGACATCTCTTTTCTTCTACCCAAACTATTGTCAAACCGTAATTTACTAAATTATGTCTATATAAATGGACATCATTCCTAACTTTTTTAAATATCTATAATCCACTCCAAACAAATCCTTATCTAATAGTGAAACACTCCAAGAATATATTATTTTTTTATTATATATCATTATATCAAATCCAAAGACGTAAAGGAATAGATTGTTAAAGTATGAAACTCTCTAAGAAGATACACAATACAATTTTTTTTCACAAATCATAGTTGCATTTCCAAAAATTGGATTGGGGTTCATATAAATCTATTGCCACAAGTGTGTGTGTGTGTGTGTGTGTGTGTGTGCGCGCGCGTGTGCGCCAATGATAATTAAAACATATGAATGTTAAATTACACAACCATAGGTAAACTCATGCATATAGTCATGTTGTAAAATGACCATGTGGATGTGTCTATATGATGATTGCACAATTATGTATGCAAAGTATGAATGATCACTATATCCTTAGTGCTTATGCATTTAGTTATATAAATACATATAAGTAATATGCATAAGTGTATGTTATATGTATATAAATGCATTTTTGCATCCTAGCGCATTGAGAACTTGATATTATTATAATTATTTTCTTGTCATAGTGAACTTTGGACTAGAAATGATAATCACATTTTTATTTCTTTTTCGGTGTTTGATGTTTATGTGGTGGAGTGACTCCTCTTGCAACCCGATGGCAAGAAGGAGTTAGTCAAGAATTTATTGAGCCACATTTTCCTTGCATGATTGGATCATTTGTAGCCTCTAGTTGCTTGCTTTGGAGGAGCTCGACATCTTTTCTTTGAAGGTCTACATATTTTCACCTTTATGGCTTTTTCTTTAAATAAATATTTCATAATTTTGAAGAGGTTCATGCTCCTCTAGAATCATTGCACCAAGTCTAGGAATCAAATACAATATCGTTAGGCATGATTTTTCCTTCATCTATTATGTTGTATTCTTGTAATAGTTGTACATGGAATTCGTTTATGAAGTTCAGTCATTGATATCTTTGCAAAAGGAATTGTATTAGAACTTATATATTCATTTATCATACTATCTTTTGGTATGCATCATATATATTGTTAAACTTCTATCACCATGCCGAAACAACACTATTTCTTAATCAACAGAATCAAACCATTAGAATGAGATTCTATTGCATTAATGTCATGGTATCGATTCATATTTATGGTCTTTGTTTTCAGATCAAACAACCATGATAAAAATATATTATTGTGCATATAAATTCATTGGCCAAAAATATTACTCATGAATCAATTCTTATAAGGAATCAATATGCTCTGTTTCAAGTAGTTTAGCTACTTCATTATAAATTGCATGATCATCATTTCCTATTTTAGAAAGAACCATGGAAAATTTGTAGTACCATAGTATGGGTATAGGTCAATACCCCACAAGGAATAGACCCCTTAATACAATGAGAAATGTGGTTTGGAAATGTGTATCTATTGTCATTATGTATGCTTGATAGTATTGTATTACTCTAATGTGAATTTTAACTTATCTTGGTCTAAGTTTGGTTTGGGTTGATCAATATCTTTGGTGATTCTAATTATATTAATTAAGCCTTAGACTTGTTAACTTTGGGTATAAATTATAGGAATGTATATCCTAGATAGGATAGTATGATACCTAAACTACACCACAAAAGAATTAGTTATCAAGGAAAATCACGGTCAACCTAGCCATTAGGAATTTAATCAAATTCCCTAGGAATGTTAGGAAATATAATTGATATTCAAGATGGTGAATCCTTAAGGTCGGGGAAGACCAAAATTATAGTCTAAAATTATGTTGCACATAACAATTATTAATCATTTCTTCATGTTAAATTTTATATTTCTAATTAAAATTTGTAATTCTATGCATCCATAATTTTATTATATCATTTGAGATTTATTTTGTGAATCTGTATAACTTCATGATACTATTTTCTAATATGGATATGAGTATCCCTTTGAGTCTATTATGAAACTAATTATTTTTTAGGATTGAGCGTATCTCATATGAATATTTATACCAAATAGGAACTTACAACTTATTAATGAAACACTATTGGTTAAATATTTCATAGTAATTCATGATGGACATGTATCTTTCTCTCTCACATTGGGACAATTTATATTGCTCAAGGAGATACAATTTGTGGTATCCTATAAAACTTAGCCATTAATTAGCCTATAATAATATATGGTTAGTCTAGTAGTACTATAAATCTCTTGGATAAAAAATAATCCTTTGGTTGCGTAAAAATAAATTATTATAAAATATGACAGTGTTTCTTTCTTGGTAACTAGATTTTTCACTATAAATTTACCTTTACAACTCATCTTGCTTGCCAAAAGTGAAAAGAAATCCATGCTAAAAATTAGAGATATTGAAATAAAATTACAATCTTCCTTTGTATTTGAGGGGTTAGCTCCCTCATATGATGAGGGTATTTATAGTTTTGAGAATTTTTGACTCGAAATTAGAAAAAGGAGAGACAAAACTAAACAATAATAGACAACAAAAACTTTACTAGAAAACATATGAATACCAAGTAAGACTTCATTATGGATACAATTATAAAAGGGGTTTAAGTACAAGAATAAGTTTGGATATGTAGTAGCGATAAAATAAGGGAAATGTATTTCCACATATGAAGAAACAAGCTGCATTAGCACTCTCAATCTAAAATTTTAGGATATCAGTGTGTTTCATCATTTACATATATCATTTGAAATAAAAACTAGTAGATCATACAAGTACACAAAGGGATTATCAATTCAACATATAAGAAATCGATAATATTAATTGGTAATCATATTCGAGACATATGCATCAAAATGAATTCTTTGTTATCCTTTTGATAATGTACAAGTTCAAGAACACTTAAGTAAAAAGTGTGAACATTAAAGTTCCCCAAAAGTTTCTCTACACAATTCTCAAGAGTTTCCCCTCTATAAGAATTTCCTTACATTATAATTTGAATTGTATTTATATATTTAGCATGATAACTACCTTGTAACTAACTTTACATTTTTGGGTTAGAAACTACCTCACTTTTGCACAAAAAAAGTTACCTTAGAAACCAATTGACTCTCACACAAAGAGAGTCCATTTCCTAAATTTAGTTAAAATGAGTAAAATAAGTCAATTTTTCAACAGGTCAAGTAAAATCTAGTGATTTTCAACTTTTTAAATTGACTCATATATGCACCATCTCTTTCTCCAATCAATAAATCACCTATTCATATATAGAAACAATAATTTGACTTTTTCTTGACACCTTTTTCTTTCATGAATACATGGCCTTCCCCACTTTTACTTCATATTTTTCTACATCTTAAAACTAATAATTGTGCTCCATGAAAAAACATTTCTTTGAGGTATTTTTCAAATAGATCAGTGCCTTGTTAGTGATTCCACATTTTGGATGCATGTCTACAAAAGTAGAGATCTCCACCAAAATTCTTTGATAGATGTTCATAACCTTTTCCAAAGCTCCTATTTTGTTATCTACTAGCCTTGATAACATATTTCCTGAGAAGTTTCATAGTATTTTTAACAATTTTGATTTTTTTTGCGTGTTGCATTCATTGCAACCATGAGATGGCATAACTTTGGAACACATTGTCTAACCTTTGATAAAATGTTCCTGATTCCTACTTGAAAACTCATAAGATATTATTGAAATGTTTTAATCAATCTCTCAACTTGAAACAAAATCTATCTCAACCAAAAATATTTTAGCATGCAATTATGTGCCTTAGTAAATTTTTTTAATAATTCAAGTGCATCCCAGACACAACACGATTTATTATAATGCATATGAAAGAATTTCCCACAGTGATGCAATCTCCATTTGAACTTTCTAATAAACAAATTTAGTTGTTCATATCATGCACTCATTATTACATGCAATGGTATCTCTATTAGGGATCCTTTCAAACAATTTTATATGCTTTTATCTATGCTTCCATATTTTACATACCTTTACCATAAGGTAATTGAAGCTATAACATATAACCATATTTCCCATCTTAATGCTATGAAGGAAGTATATTATTATTTTAAAGCTATCATATTCACAATGTAGAGTAAATTATCAAAGTGATGTTGATTTTGGACTTATACTACTAGTTGTATTTTCCCAAAAATAATCTACTGGCTCTTGAAAAAGGCCTTTTCTTGTAGACCTTATTTTTTAACACCCAATATAATGATATGGGAGGGGTGAATTAGTATATCCTTGAAAAATTTGAAACACTTAATTTATAATACCATTTAACATTGTGTACGAGGAAATATTCAATATGTTGGGAGCAAGATCAAACATGAGAAGTTAGCGGGTTAGCACATGTAATTCATGAAATAAGAAAGAAACCAACAAGACATCATCATAACACCAGATTGAGCTAAAACAAGCTATTGCACCCTATAGTACTTGTTTGATTTTCTCTTTAAGATTGATTGTAGATGTTCTCTCTCAAACACAAGTGGAATGGATCCCCAATGCAATGCAATCCATGTATGCAAGACTAGAAACAAAGAAGAGGTTCACGAGCTAGTATGAAGACCTAGTCTCAAATCCTTCTCAAAGATGATTGTCTAAAACTATGGAAATGCTATGAAACATGCAATATAGAAACTATGATTCATTATCCATTATCCTAGAATGTAATTTCTAAATGATTTAAACATAAAAAGGATAAAACTAGCAATGAACTTCTAAAACTAAAATAGCATAATAACAATGCAAGAATGAGAGATGAAAATGCAAGAGGAGAGGGCCCCTATTTATAGATTTTTGGGATAGAAGACGAGGGGTTGAATGAGGTGGAATCTATGTGGCATATACATAAGAGCCACATAAGGGACACATGGGCTTGAAGGGATGGCTATTTTGGAGTCAAACATAGCAATAAATATTTGAGTGGCTCGAGAATTCCAAGTGGGGGACAAAGAAGTAAAGAGATTTTAAGAGGAATGGGTGACCATTTTGGAGAAAATTTTTACACATGTGTGAGCATTCCATTAGCATTAAAAGGGTTAGGAATCATCTTTTTAAGTATGATCAAAGGGTGATTAGGTAGGGAAGTATACTTAGGAAGTGAGGTGATGGGTGTAGAGTAGGAATAGGGTAGGCTTAGAGTAGACCTCTTGATTGGATTAATAGGTCTCTAGGTAGGGTTTATGTTATAAATTCAAATTGGATTTAAATAAAACCATAGCTTAGAAGAATTAGGGATATGGAGGAATTTTAATAAATATAAATTTATTAAAAAGATATTATGTGGGGCAAATGTATTTAAATAAAATACAATAGGATAGTATTTGATCATTGATAAATACCAGCTATGAAACTATTTAATTGATTAAATTAAATAGTTAGATGAACAAAAGGAAAATTAATATTAGCAATAATATTAATATTTTTGGACGTCTACAAACATATTTAATCTTTGTTAGAAAATAAAATAGAATAAAATAGAACTGCAACACATAACACCAAATATTTTTCCATGGAAACCGAAGGTGAAAGAGACCATGTTGTGAGGGCTAGCTCTCAAGTATTATGCAAATGGATATATAATACAATAGGTGGTTCATTGACGGGGTGGCTCACTACCAATATATAAAAGTTAGCACTAGTGGCTAAATATACAAAAATTGAACTAAAGATCATGTATCAACATATGCATAAATTATAGTTCGCAGTGAAGTAGAATTCTCTTCTCTTTCTTGATACAATATCAGATACAATGTTCTCTTTAAAATAGTTCACATATAAAAAATATAATAGTACATAAATTGCATACACATAAATATGTACACCACATATGAATATATACCATTCATAGATGTAAATTCCCTTCTTGTTGGCTAGGCACCAAAAAAGAAAAAGAAACTTTATTTTTGCTCTCGATGTACTATTGGCTAAACACAAGAAGGATCCAGGTAAGAATTCCATGTAACAAAATGATCCTCCAAAACTACTGATACTCCCACGAAGTATAATTGATGGTGATGGTCATCACTGAGTATTTTTGTTGATCCAAACATCGATACCAAAGGATGAATTCATAATATTGATACTGACGGGACCATATCAATACCAATAGAGATATCAATGACAAACAAAACTTGGGAAGACCAACAATCTCCTCATTTTTCATTAATGGAAAACCAAAAAAACCCAGTAACCAAAACATCTGGAAGTGCAAACTAAAACCAATGATGAATGAAAAGAAAAACACTATATATTGAAATATTTCAAAAAATCCTCCTGAGAGGGACAGACCAAAAATTGACAAAACTTATTTTTTTCTCCCCCTTTCGCCATTAATGAGAAAGAGGTATGGAAAAGAAAAAAACTCACATACTTGAAACATCCTTCTAAACAGGCTCTAAAGTCTTCTTCAGGCTTTGAAGGGCCTCAATACCAGCATCTTTGTTTACATTCTAGAAAGTAATGCCCTTTCTTAAGTGAGAGATGTGCACACACATTGGGGTGAGTATTTATTCTTCTTCGAGAAAGGTTGCTAGTTCTCCTGTGTAATAGCTTTGGGCACCCAAAATTGTATAAATTAATTGAGATATGTGAGAAACACAAAAACATTGAAATGAACTAAGAGAGGTGATGATGGTTTCATGCTGATGTTTCAAGAGGAAAAACTTATTTTACATTAACTGATGTAGTCAAGGATAGTTGGAAATTCAAAGAGTTAAAACTAATCCTTGTAGCAAGATTCACACACGAAAATCCAACATGAGAACAAGGGAAATGATTGCAAGATAAGCCTTCTTATTAACATAAGATCAATACATATAATTACTACAAGAAGAAATATATTCTAGGCATACATGCCTGATAGGAAGTTTTAGTAGGTCATCCTTTTATACCATCTATAATAATCACTAGCCTACATGCACTTTCAACTGGTGCTTTCTCTTGTTCGATCTCTATAATAGATCTACATGACTGTTGTGGTGTTATTTTGTTTCTTCCGATTCAAGTAATCAATAAAAAGATGATATAAAGCCTTCACAACATTAGGGTAACCAAGAAAGATTACATTTCCCAATGAAAAGAAAAATGTATTACAACAAATCGATCAGTACCCAAATCATAAGGATCTATCCCCAAATAATACAAAAAGGATCATGATCCCTCAAGTAGGTCAGCCATAAATGTAATATCATTGAGAAATGATCTGTTAAGATTTAGTGATCAGAAAAATCCTTTGTGAGATTGGAAAGAAAAATTGGTCAGAAAACATGAATACCAATATAGTCTCGCCATGAATCTACAAGATCTCATGCGTAAAGAAACCAAATGATGTGTGAACCAAAGATAAGGTTCAACATGACACCACAAACACATTGTATGTATCACAATGACAAGGAAACTAGACAAAATGATCACAGAGAGACACTTAGAGACTAATCAAATAGGAAAACATAAAATACAAACATATTTGGTTGATGCAAGATTGCCATGATCCAAAGATCCTCCTACATCAGACACCCAAGATTATTTAAAAAGAGAGTCTCTCACTTTCCTATGGCCAAATGAAAACCTTAATGGTCAATCACATCCTAAGAAATGCATGAAGAACATTCCACTAATATGTCCTTTCATTTGACAAGAAAATCCATATATTTCTTACCTCTTGCATTGTGACCAACTGTACTATCCAAAACCTCCTCTATCTGATCCATCTGTTTCTTAGGATACTATTTTTCAACATCTAATACAGTATTTATACTAAAATTTGATTCATGATACTCATATAAATCTACAACACTGAATATAGGTGATATATCCATGTCCTCTGGTAATTCCACTTCATATGCATTTCCTGAATAAAATTTCCTCAAGATTATAAAAGGTCCAAATTTCTTCATTCATAACTTGTTATAAGTTCCAAAAGGAAATATACCCTTTGAAAAATACACCATGACTTCATATCCCACCTGAAATTCCTTATGTCTTCACTTCATGTCTTCTTTCTTTTATAGGCTTGATTCATTTTCTCTAAATGTTGTCTAACTTATTCATGCAATGATTTCATAACTTCTGCAAACTCTTCTCCTTCAGCACTCTTCTTAATATTAGGACTAATATCGCTCATTTTTTTATTCCTTTAGGATTAAAACTATTAAATCTCTCAAATGGTGTCTTCCATATTCTCCTATTATATGTAAACTCTTTTTAATGCAATGCTAAATCCCAATTCATTTTCTTCTCTCCAACTAAAAATCTTAACAAATTCCCTAAACTATTGTTTACAACCTCATTTTTCCTATCGATTTGTGGATGAAAAGTAGAACTATACTTCAAGCCAGTCTTCATCTTCTTCCAAAGATTTTTCCAAAAATAACCAACAAACTTAATATCCTAGTCTAAAACTATGCTTTTAGGAAATCCATGTAATCTCAGAATATCTTTGAAGAATAAGTCTACTACATGCACCGCATCTATAAAATTATTACAAGGTATGAAATATGTCATCTTATAAAATATGTCTACAACCACAAATATTGAATCATGATGTCTCTATGTCTTTTGTAAACCAAGTATTAAGTCTATACTGATATCTTCCCAAGGTCTGGTTGGTACTCTAAAAGGTGTTTATAATCGCACATTTTGACTTCTCCCTTTTGTAAATTGACACACTTTATAAATATGAACAAAATTTTGCACATCCTTCTTAACTTGTGACCAAAAGTAATTTTCAGTTACCAAAGTTACTGTCTTATTAATGCCAAAATTCCATGTCAATCCTCCACTATGCTTTTCCTTGATGAGATCATCTCTCATAGATATTCTGGGTACACATAGATAACTTCCTTTGAACAACATCCCATCTTGTATAAAATAATCTAACCACTCACTTCAATTTGCTAAAATAGGTTCTATACAAGATATCCAAGGTTAAGTGAAGATTGGATCACTCTAATACAATACTTTTAGGTCATCAAAGCCCAATACAACAATGTTCATTTCAATCAAAAAAGTCCTTCTCCTACTTAAGGCATTAGAAACTCTATTTGACACACCACTTTTATGTTTCAACGTGAATATATAACTCTGTAAGGACTCAACCCATCTCATCTATCTTTGATTTAACTTACCTTGGATGCTCAAGTAATTAAATTATTTGTGATAAGTATAAAGCACAAACTCTCTAGGTAACAAATAATGTCTCCATTTCTTCAATGCTTGTATGATGGCATAAAATTCTTGATCATAGACTAAATACCTTCTTTTAGCATCATTCATGTTTTCATTTAAATATGCAATAGGTCTCCCTTCTTGACTCAAGACATCTCCAGTTGCATTTCCACTAGAATCACAATATACTTGGAATACGTTATTTAAATTAGGTAAGGCTAGTACAAGTTATTTTGTCACCTGTTGGTTCAGCAATTCAAAACTCCTTTTTTCCCCATGTGTCAATTTGAATTCCTTCTGATCTCCCCTCATGGTCTTAGTCATCAATGGGTCTATGTAGGGTCATGGTATGCCAAAAACTGGTGATGTGAAAAAATCATTTTTTCACTCGTCCAAAAGTGCACCCAAAATTTTGTTGAATTTTTAGTAGGCCTGGGTGCCAGTACACCTGGCCAAGAAAAAATCCAAAGCTAAAGCATTATCAGATATCTGATAATATCTGATGTCTGATAATATTGGATGTCTGATAATATTGGATATCCGATAATATCAGATATCCGATATGAAGCCGACCATTTCAAGTATATGTCCTTGGGTTGACGTCTTAAATGCACCTCATAGTGGGAGTATTCCTTAGATTGAATAAACTATTCCTAAGAAAGGCCTTGAGCATGATTATTCCACACCTATTGTGAGGTGGCTCACATATAGTTGTACATAAAAACTTAGTTATTTGCAATTAAAATATGATCAAAATTGTTCATTGTGTGTATGTCATGATTAGCCTCAGATAGGAAATTATGCAAAGACATACTCCTACTCACAAATCCCATAAAACCACTGAAACACATCACATTATGCATTCTCATCTTGCCAAAATATATTTTTAGGTCTTTTGATCCTTGACTCACACCAACTCATGAAATCTTACTTCCACAAGTCCTTTCCCAATTAGGACTCCTAGTTTCTTGTAGACACAACTCACAATGCAAATTAGGCACACACCAACCCAAGGGTACTAAAGGGAACACCAATGAATTTCTCTTCCATAGTCAAAACAAAAATCTTATCCTCTCATCCACCCTAGGAAACAACACAACACCATGTTGTCTTAACATTGTTTATAGTGACAAATAAGAAACCACACGACAGCTAACATGTGCAAGGACAATCATATACTTGTATGGATTTTTTTTTACACTTTCATAATATTCACAATGAGGATGGAAACACTTTACACTACACCCTTGGCATTAGATCAACCATCAAACCCACTTCCAAGTCTACAAGAGCAATGATGCAACATAAGGCTTAATCAAGATTATTTGATTATTAGATGAATATATAGACCCACCATGTGTTGGAACATTTATATTTTTCTCCCAAACACCCCACCACACCCTCACCACCCTTCTAAGACTACTACTTAGCATTTATACCCTTGTCTCAACTATAATTCACTGTAAATCAGGACTAAGACAAAAAAAAAACATGTTTTGTGTCTTCCCTAACAGGAGCCAAAGACTGCATGGAGATCTGCAACCAATACAAAATGAAAGAGGATACTAATTTACATATTTCCACCCATTTTTTTGTGTTTTGTTCAACATGGAAATAACACATAATACATTTTCTTTACTCTTGGGTTACCCTAGGTAGGGTTATTAATAGTTTTTTACCAAGATCAAGATATCTTTAACAATACAAAATGAAAGAGGATTCCAATTTACACATTTCCACCCATTTTTGGGGTTTTATTCAATGTGGAAATAACACATAATGCAATTTCTTTACTGTATGGTTACCCTAGATAGGTTTACTGATAGTTTTTACCAAAATAAAGATATCTTTAACAATACTGCAAAACATTGGATTAAATGAAATTGAAATAGCATAATATTCACTCCCCTATAATTCCCAATCAACTCTAAAGGAAGATCAATAAGTTTCAATGGTGAAAATTGAGCATTTTCAGACTGTTACATGGTGAAAACTCAAAAAAAAGTACATAAATCTCCAAGTTTATTGATTCTTTTCACAATAATTCAACCATCAACCCCTCCATTGAGGTTGGACAATAATTTATAAACCAAAACAACCATAGAAACCAATCAAAACCGAATTACAACTCTTCACGACAGTTGGAGGCACTAATATACCTTTCTTTGTGTTATTGACAATTTTACAACTTTTTAGTCCTAAACCCTTCTATTACCTAGAAATCATCAAAATAGATCCAAATAGGTATAAAATACCTTTACATGACATAATAGATCAAAATTTTCCATTTCACTCTTATTTTCCATATAATGGCAACTTTTATAATTTTGATAATTTTTTAGTAACTTTGACAATTTGACCCAAGAATGACTTGATCTAACATCTAACGGTCCTAATGACCTTATTGCATAAAAAATGATCTCAAAAGACCTTATTTACATCCTTGAAACTTCAAAACATAAAAGATCTATATCTAGCCTCATAGGGACTTGAGGGCAAGTTAGGTGCTCCTACACCACATGTATAAGGTTTGATCTTTGGAAATTTAAATACATCAATGGTCTCATTGTACTCATAGTCCTATGTTAGCCCAGTCATGTGGGAAAAAAATAAAGTTACATGTTTAGACTTTGTGGAAGCCCTGATTTCTTGCCTTCTAGTTTTGGTTTATTGTATAGGACCTCAGACCTTGATTTGATGTTTGTTACACCACGTTAGTGAGAGGGAAGTGGATCAGCTGACTATCCCAAAAGAACCTTAATTTGTTCTATGAACCAGTCTAAAATTTGATGAAAGACTATGCAAGAAGTTATTGTTTGATGTTTGGACAGTCTTTTGTGACAATTTCCAATAGTGATCTACCTCATTTGTCATGTTCTTTATGCACTATGATTATGTCATATACCATGAGAAAGCCATGATAGTAGAAAGTGTATTGGGTCCTAGTTGCACTACCTATTTGGGAAATAGTACCAACCTAGTTCATTTCTCATATCTCTATATCACCTACCAAGATAGGTTATTGTATGCCTCTATTGTTAGAATCGTCCCAAAGGATAACTAAGAGGGGGGGTGAATAAGTTATCAGTAACTTAACTCTTTTTCACTTCTTTAACTTTAGAATACAATAAAGTAAATGCACATTTAGATAACACAATACACAACACACAATTTGATTACAAGGAAACCAAATGGTAAAACCCCAGTGGGAATTAGCACCCACAATGAACTATACTTGTTTATAGTAATCCCTATTAGAAGATCTCGCAACCCTATTAGGAGTTTTTCTTTACAAAGCAATAAGTATAGTGACCTGGTTAAGGGTCTGACTATGTTAGGAGTCTTTTGCAAATAGCCCTGTTAGGGGTGAGGACCCACTGTTGTAAAGCTCATTGCTTCAATGGTGAAGGCTACAACCTTCTGTAGAACAGATATGCACTATATCTGATGATTAACTATAGAGTAGACCTGCTATCTTGATCAGTTCCAATTTATTATAATCTTCTACTTCTTCTTCACATAGACACTTGATGAATGAACCACAACTAATATTCTACTCTATACATTATTTGTCTCTTTTCATATCATTCACACTTGGCATATCACAAATGACTTGCTATAAGTATCTTCCTCAAAGTATGAGATCATGGGACATGTAAGACAACTCTTCATAACATCCTTATCGACTTTGCTAATCATGCAAGCATAATTACAATCGTACAAATAAAAACTAAATAGACGCGACACTTCACTAAGTCAACCTCACAAAATTAACTCTAACTTTGCAATCTTCTTGAAACATGTTAGGTTCCTTTAGATAACTATCATAAACTCATAAATAATAATGAATATACACATGCATATCCTAAAGATAGGTGCAACTCAAGAAACATGTTAAATACATCAGCTCGGAATAGATACTCTTCCAGAATTGTAACTGCCAATAATAAAATTACACAACTTGATTGAAACATCATATCTGGACCTACGTGTATGAATATAGTAACCAAGGAATATCTACAACATGTATCTAACCGTGCAAGGCTTGATACCATCATTATCATAAGTACATATAGAACATTGTTGTATATTATATGTTGTCATCAATGACAAACATACAATCAATTAACTGCATAGAAATAAATCTCCAACAATCTCCCCCTTTGACATTGATGGCAACATATGATTTTAAAAACGTCCTTTATTCATGGTGTCCTCTTTCTTTTAAAATCTTCTTAATATCCTCATCAAATATTTCTCTACACTGTTGCAGTTCCTCTGACTATGTTTTTGTTCCATATATATTCTCCCCCAGAGTATATGCTCCCCCTTAGTACATATTCCCCCTTTAACATCAATGGAAAAGGGCACCATAAACCATTAGGCACAGGTACTAGTCCAGAAGTAGATTAGTCAACCATTTATCAGTCACAAAGGACTGATGTTCTTCCTGTATTCTCTAATCAAACTTAGGAGAGGGAATTACTCCCAAATTCTCTCTGAGATATTCAAAAGTATCTTTTGATAAAGGTTTTGTGAAAATATCTGCCAACTATTCTTTGGTGCTCACATAGTCCAATTTCACTTCTTTGTCTGCAATCTTTTCTCTTAAAAAATGGTACTTGATCTCTATGTGTTTTGTTTTTGCGTGCATCATAGGGTTCTTAGACATGTTAATAGTGCTAGTGTTATCATAGCGAATAACAATAGGATAATCAACTTGAATACTAAAGTATTTAACCATGTACTTGATCCAAACCATGGTTGAACAATTTAGTGCTACTGCAACATATTCAACTTCTGTTGTTGACTGAGAAATATAGTTCTGCTTCTTGCTTATCCAAGAAACTAGCCTATCTCTAAGAAATACTGGTCCTCCTGAAGTATTCTTCCTATCATCAATACAACCTACCCAATCTACATCTGTATACACATGAAGTTGTACATTCTCTGATTTAGGATACCATAAACCATATTCTATAGTTCCCTTTAGATATCTGAATATCCTCTTGATTTCCATTAGGTGATTCTGCTTGGGTTCAGCTGCAAATCTTCCAGCAATGCCAACTATATTAGATATGTCAGGTCTAGATTGAGTTAGATAAATGAGTTTTCCAATGATAGATTTGTACAATGTTTTATCAACTACTATGGAATCATCATCTTTTGAAAGCTTGCTTCCTGTTATCATAGGAGTGCATATTGGCTTATAGTCTTCCATCTTAAAGGTCTTCAATATTTTCTTCACATATTTTGACTAAATAATGAATATACCTTTATCTGTCTACTTTAAATTTAATCCCAAAAAGTATTTTATAGGACCAATCATGCTCATTTCAAATTCATTCTGCATTTCTTTTGGAAATGTTGTACTAAGCTTTTCATTACCTCCAAAGATAATGTCATCAACAAATATGGAAACTAGTAGTAATCCATCAAGTGTTTCTCTTGTGAATAGGTTACAATCTGCTGTACCTTTCTTGAATCCAATCTTGATAAGATAACCATCAAGTCTCCCATACCAAGCTCTTGGGGTCTGTTTAAGACCATAGAGTGCTTTCTTCAATCTGCATACCATGTTTGGTTTATCTGAAAGATTATATCCTTCAGGATGTTCTATGTAGACTTCTTCCTTCAATTCACCATTTAGAAAAGTTGACTTTACATCCATTTGATAAACTTTAAAGTCTTTGAATGTTGCATAGGCCAAGAACAATTTAATGGCTTCCAATTTTCTCACAGGGGAAAATGTATCAGTGTAGTCTATTCCTTCTCTCTGCGCATATCCTTTACATACCAATCTTTCTTTGTTTCTTACTACTGTACCATCTTCATTCGTCTTGTTTTTGAATACCCACTTTGTTCCAATCACATTTTTTTCACTGGGTCTAGTGATCAATTCCCATGTATCATTTTTAGTTATCTGATCTAATTCTTCTTTCATTGCATTTTTCCAATTATAATCATTACAAGCATCTTCAATACTTAAAGGTTCAATCTGTGAAAGTAAACATACCTCTTCATCCATTGTTAGACTTTTTGCTTTTGATCTGGTCAAAACACTGCTGCTCTGATCTCTAATGATATCATCTTTAGAGTGGTATCTAGATGTGAATTTAGGAACCTTAGGGGTTACTTCTTCTTCTATAGTCTATGATTCTTCTCTGCTTGATTCAGGGTCATTGCATGAGACATCAGTGCAATCAAACATTTCTTCAATAACAGTATGTTTGCTGCTAGGCCTGGGTTCATCTTCAATCATAGGTGCATATTCATAGTACCTCTCTTGAACCATAAAATTTTCATCAATTTTAACATGATTACTTTCAATTACCTTTTTCAATCTCAAATTGAAACATCTATATGCTTTGCTTTTTGTAGAGTAACCAAGGAAAATACCTTCATCACTTCTAGCATCAAACTTACCAACACCATCATCTCTCTTGATGTAGCATTTTCTTCCAAAAATTCTAAAATAATTTACTATAGGTACATTACCAAACCAAATTTCATAGGGTGTCTTATCTACGTCTGGCCTCAATTGAGTTCTGTTGATAGTATAGACTATTATATTTACTGCATCTCTCCAATATGTGTGTGCAACTTTTCCTTCAATCATCATAGTGCGTGCTATATCAAGTAAAATATTGTTCCTCCTTTCTACAATCCCATTCTGTTGAGGGGTTCTAGGAGCACTCAATTGTCTTTTTATTCCATGTTCTTCCCAGTACTCATAAAACTGATTAGAGGTGAACTCTCCTCCTCTATCTGATCTTAGATATTTCAGTTTTAATCTAGGTTCATTCTCAACCTTAGCTTTGAATATTTTGAACTTCTCAAAGGCTTCATATTTCTCTTTTAAGAATGCCACCCACATCATCCTTGAAAAATAATCAACAAACAAAATAAAATACCTTTCTCCATAGTATGATCTTATTTGGGTAGGACCACATAAATCTGTATGCACTAGGTCCAATTTGTTTTCAGATGAGTTCTACTTTCTTCTGAAAGAACTCCTTACATGCTTTCCCATAACACAATCCCTGCACATTGTGTCAACTGATCTTGCAATACTTGGAAGGTCTTCGACTACCTTGACATTACTTATCTTTACTATGTTATCAAAATTGATATGACAGAGTCTCTTGTGCCATAACCAACTATCGTCCACTTTTGCAACAAAACAACTTACATCTGAATAGAGATTAAAAACATTGCCTTTTGTTTTGGAGCTTGATGCAATCATGTCTTCATCCTTATTGTTAATGATGCACTTGTTTTCTTTGAACTCCAAATGATAACCTTTGTGAAGTAGCTATCCAACACTTAGCAAGTTATGATGTAATCCATCAACATACATAACATCATATGTCTTGTTCTTTCCATCCAAAGTGATAGAACCTCTTCCTATGATAGGTTTAGGAGTGTTATCTCCAAATCTAACCATACCACCTTTGTATTTGTCCAAATGAACAAATCTGTCTTTGTCACTTGTCATATGGTGAGAGCATCCACTGTTAATGATCCAATCAGTTCTGATATCTGCTTTGGAAATTTGGGCTAACTCTTGTTGTTCCTTTTTATCTGCAATGTCCATTTCCTTGAGCAACTTTTCCATGTCTCTAAGGGTAATGGATCCAATTTCATCCTCTCCTGAATCTTCATCATGTACACCTTCTTCAGCATGGTAACATTCCTTCTTGTATTTAGGTTTGTAATCAGATCTGAACTGTTTGACTCTTGTGGGACACTTAGATGCAAAGTGACCAATCTTGTTGCATGAAAAACATTTGAATGAAAGCTATCCTTCATATTTTCATTTTTCTTTCTTTTCTCTTTTAGCAATCATAGAAATGATATCATCTAGTTCTTCATCAACTTCTTCTTTCTCATTATGGCTAGAGATGTGTAAGGATTTCTTACCATGGACTGAGGCTTTGAAACCTGTTTGACTTTTAGGTTCAGTCTTCAATCTTGATATCTCAAATATAGAGATTTTACTGATCAAAGTCTCTCTCTTGAAGTCTCTTGAGAATTGCATGGTTTCCTCTAGAATACTTATCTTGTTTTCATAGTTTAATGTTAAGGTAGTTAACAACTCGTCCATTATATCTTCTTCTGATATATCTCCACCATTGTTTATGATTCTAGAGACTGCTTCATTTATCCTTTGATTGTAATCTCTAATGTTCTCTTTAGGTAACATCTCAAGACTATTGTATTTCTTTTTCCATGTGTCTTCCTGCACGCATTCTTTGCTTGAATATCTCCTTCAAACATATCTTCTAAATACTTCCATATGGTGTATGCTCTATCAATTTTCTTGATCTCAGAAAATTCACTGTCGGATAGGGCACTGATTAGGGATTGTTTAGCGATTGCATTATTTCTAAATGTATCCTTTTGTCTAGTAGTAGCATCATCCTTTGCAAGGTATTTTAGGGATGGAATAACAACTTCTTGTGTAGCTATCTCAAAGATCTCAAAGCCAACACACTGTAGATGTTTTATCATTTTTTTTTTCCAATCCAGATAATTTTCTCCATCGAACTTAGGGCTCTCTTTTCTGAAGTAAGACATATGAAATACCTTAAGCTGTTAGGCTTCTTCTCCAAGGCACTTGGATCTGATACCAATTGTTAGAATAGTCCCACAAGATAACTGAGAGTGGGGGGTGAATTAGTTATCAGTAACTTAACTCTTTTTCACTTCTTTAACTTCATAATACAATAAAGTAAATGCACATTCAGATATAACATAGTACACAACACATAATTTGATTATGAGGAAACCAAATGGTAAAAAACCCGGTGGGAATTAGCACCTATAATGAGATATACTTGATTATAGTAATCCTTGTTAGAAGATATTGCAACCCTGTTAGGAGTTTCTCTTTACAAAGCAATAAGTATTGTGACCCGGTTAAGGGTCTAACCCTGTTAGGAGTCTATTACAAATAACCCTGTTAGGGGTGAGGACTCACTTTCCAAAAACTCATTGCTTCAATGGTGAAGGCTACAACCTTCTATATAATACATATGCACTGTATCTGATGATGAACTATAGAGTAGGCCTACTATCTTGATTAATTCCAATGTATTATAATCTTCTACTGCTTCTTCACATAGACTCTTGATGAATGAACCACAACTGATATTTTGTTATGTACATTTTTTGTCTCCTTTTGTATCATTCACACTTGGTGTATGAAAAATGACTTTCTATAAGTATCCTCCTCAAAGTATGAGATCATGGGACCTATAAGACAACTCTTCATAACATCCTAGTTGGCTTTACTAATCACGCAAGTATAATTACAACCATGCAAATAAAAACTAAATAGACGTGACGCTTCACTAAGTCGGCCTCACTAAATTAACTCTAACTTTGAAATATTCTTAAAACACATTAGGCACCTTTAGATAACTATCATCAACTCATAGCTAATCATGAATATAGACACGCATATCCTAAAGATAGGTGCAACTCAAAAAACACATTAGATATGTCGGCTCTGAATAGATACTCTTCTAGAACTGTAACTACCAATAACAGAATTACACAACTTGACTGAAACATCACATCTGGACCTGCATGTATGAATATAGTAACCAAGGCATGTCTACAACATGTATCTAACCATGTAAGGCTTGATACCATCATTCTTATAAGTACATACAAAACACTACTGTATATTATATGTTGTCATCAATGACAAACATACAATCAATTATCTACACAGAAACAAATCTCCAACATCTATGACACAGTCTCATAGCACCTGACGGTTCATTGATACATTGCAAGAGCTCTAAGACAATAGACTTGAAATATTAATTCCCAGTGGTTCTTAGTGTACCTTAGGGATACTTTTCTTGGGTGTGGTTCTCAACATTTGAAAGACTCCATGGGAAAAATGAGCTTATTACTAGCGTTTATCAGGCCAACCTTAATAAATGGCATAGACAATTTGAGGCCACGTTGAACATTTTGAAAGATACCCACTGTCACAACTTTGAACTAAGCCACATTACTATATTTACATAAACCAGGATTGCATTACCAAAGTAAAATAGATTCGAATGTTCAAAAACTAACATAGGTTATTATAGGCCTCCATAGAATAGTATTTTATCACTTGATGGTTCTTTGATAGCTTACATGAGCTCCAAGATATGGCCCTCAAAAGATTTCTTCCTAATGGTGCTTAGTGGAGCTAAGGGACACTTCAGTCTAGAGTGGTTCCCAATGTTCGAGAGACTTTGTTGTGGTGGAACCCATAATGACAAAGTGATTTATATCCTTTCTCCTTCAGGGAAGTATTTGTCTACATATACCCACTTTTCTTTTATAGTTTCTTTTTCCATCCTTGTCTTGTCAAAGTGTTATCATGTATTTATTCACTTTCATATGTCTTAATGCTTAATGTTTGAAGATTCACATTTGTCTTAGAATCATTTTCTTAAAGTTTCTTTTCCATTAGGGGAATCTAAGAATCTTATCTTGTGACTTTTTTCCTTAAAGACATAATGAAATTGCATGTGCTTCTGACTAAATTCAAAGTCCTATATGATGCTTTCATCTAAATCCTAACGGAATTACATATAATTCTGCATATGACATCACAAATCTCTAATCCATATTGGTTATAGAAGAAAAAGATAAAATATATTATGTGGAGGATTATGCATTTGACTTAATCATATTTTTTCGTAGCAATCTATTCATGTTTTTGAGGAGGTTAATATTGTTTTAATTAAATTTACATGAATTGAAATGATTATTTCTTTCATGAGATAAAATGATATTGTTATTTATGACTATGTTTGAAAATTACAATGTGTTATAGTTTGATTGGAAACTATGATGAATGATATCTCCTTTTCACATATATGATACACTCTGATTCTTATAATGTCTAGGTTAGTCATTATTTTTGTTGTAATAATAATATTGAAAAGGAAGTTAGCAAATATATATATTTTTTCAAAAGTGTCATGCTTATGAATATAAGAAGGAATTTGAATAAATGATATCGTTGTTTTAAAAAGGTAATACTATATTAATACCATGTTATTTTTGAGAACACTCATATTATTATCTACAAATATTTGTGTTTCTTATTCTCCTTCCATGATATCAGTATGTGATAAATGATATTTCCTTTTCATACATACAAATCTATATATTGTGCCTTAAAAAATGACTAGGGTTATCATTGTTGTGTAAAAAGAACATAAGGAAGAAAGTTGATAGATATGAAATATCTCTTAGAAAATTTGTTATGCTTTGCAAATACGGAGGGGAATTTGAATAGGTTGATTATGGAATACGTTATTAAGGAAGGTTATCTTAATACATGCTTTCTTATGAATATATTCATGATATTATATCCATAGATATTAATAGACACTTTTGATTTCTTTTGTAAATTATCATGACAATAGTTATATTGATAGTATGTATACTTAATATGTAGTTTTTATACCATTTGTTATTAATGAAGGACAATTTAAATGGTATTATTATTATTATTATTATTATTATTATTAATAAATTGAAACAATGTTTTTATCAAAAGAAAAATTGATTAATTAAAGTTATAAAGTTTTATATGATTATATCATTGATTGGATTCATCTATATTTTTCACAGTTGATATGAAAGCCAATCTTATAATTATGGTCATTATCTATTTAAAGAAATTGATAATAAAACATTTTAGTATAATTGCCAATATTGTATGATGGTAAAAAAGAGATAAAACATTTTTGATTTACATATTTATTGTTATATGGTGTTTTAATATTCAATGTTTGGTTGTTTATCACTAATAACTTGAATTTACGTGCAAAGGTGGCAGATTCATTTTGGAAGCCATTTTCTTTGACATGCAAACAAGTCAACATCTTCAAGCAGTGAACATGACATTCTGCACGTCCCAAATAGCATGATCACTACCTCCATCAGCAGCAAACGCCACGTCCATTAGCAACAACAAGTCAATGTATTCAAAACAGCAGAGGTTGATACAAACAAAGACACCAGGAATTATATCTTATGCCACATATCTAGTAGTCTATGAAGGAAGTAGTTGGAATATACTCTATTAAGACATCCATCAGTGTGGTCACCACTTCTATCAGGGTCCCATAATGGATCAGTTTCCCATATACTATGCACAGATTGGAGTGTATTGTAGATCAATATATAGCCGCAGCAAATGACCAGCGTTGGAAAATGTCTGCAGTCTACAGCGAACAACACAGTAGAGGAAGAGGCAATTACAAACTTGATCCTGCGGGGTTTGAAGTGTATGATGATGTCAAAGCACAAATTGAGGCGGAATGATAGGGCATTGTTTCGTGTGTTGACATTGTTGCCCTTGTTGCACGAGATGTTGTGGTTGCTGGGAGTGGAGTCCCATCATGGCATGTGAAAATAGGGTGTAGGGATGGAGTGATATCTCGATTGAGTGAGGCCTTGACAACCGTTCCTTCACCAATTTGTAACTTCTCACAACATCTTTTGTGAGAAAAGGATTAGATGTTAAAGACCTTGTTGTTCTCTCTAGTGGACATACAATTGGAATTAGTTTTTGTCCCGCATTCAACAACAGGTTATACAACTTCACAGGAAAAGGAGACATGGATCCTTCCCTAGATCCCGCCTATGCTCAATTTCTGTAGATGAAATATAACAATCAAACAGATTTAAGAGTATTGTAACAATGGATCCTGATAGCTCCCTCGCTTTCGATAGCCATTACTTTATTAATCTCAAAGAAAAGAAGGGCTTCCTCCAATCTGATGTTGCATTATTGACAAATCCCTTTCCCAAAATGCTTATTGATTTGCAGGTGAACATGGTGATTTTCTTTGAAAACTTTAGGTATTCCATGCAACATATATCTAAAGTCCAAGTGTTCATGTCTCACACCATCTCCAATGTAGCAAGGAGGGTTCCCTATAGCTAGTTTTTATAACAAATGAATCAGTTTGGAAGTTTGTGTAGTTTTCCAACCGAATGGCTAATAGATGTAATCAAACATGATGAGAGATTTGTAAATGTAGTTTAAAAATTGTTAGTTATAGGTTAGTTTACAACGAAAAGGTGTGATGATCCAATGCAACCTTTCATTTTTATATTTCTATTCAGTCATAAATCTGCAAATGGACAGAATAATAACATTGGAACAAGATAATGATGGATATATCAAAATTATTGCTGTGATGGAATAAAAGATAGTCGAATTCAAAATCAGATTGCAAAGATCCAATTCACCATTTCTTGTCAACTAGAGATAAGTTGGTATTTTATTTATTATGCAATAATTGTCTCATTATTTCTTTACAATCTAGTCCTTCAGATAAACAAATTTGAAATTCTTTAAATTGATAGTTTTAATTTGTGTATAATTCAATTTAAGTTTACATTCTATATATTCAATTATTTCTTTCTCATTTTAGTATGGTTAAAACCTTATTGATTAAAATATTAATCAATTAGTCCGTCATTTGAGAAATAGTATTAAATTTAAGTATTGTTTAAACTTTTAATTATATGCGCATTTGATAACACCTTTAAGGTGATAAGCTCTTGTTTCCAAGTTGTCTCTGAAGTTGAACATAAGGTTGAAAGTATATTGACTCTATTTGCCCATTATTGGAATAAAGCACTAGTCTTTCTCATTATTTGAATTCGGTATTGGCTTTCATTGTTTCAAGTTTTTGAATTACTCTTTTATTTCATCTAATTCAGTTTCATATTTCAATCATATCAAGCAATATTAAAATACATTACATTTGATTGACACATATGTTTTCAGTTTTGTGATCTTATTAACACATTGAGAATCAGGAGTTGAAGTTATCAGTTATCCATTGTAGGAAATTTCTAAGAAGACTTTGAAGACAGGTTTTAAAGTGTAGGCCCACCACCTGTGGTTCCGTGGAATCAAAATTGTAGGAGGTTGTCAAAACCTTGTTCATTGGCAAATCGATCATATTTATCTTCATTGGATAAACGAAATCCGTTAGGATTCCAATATGTCAATTTGAGCACCAACAGATTGGCGACTCTACTGGGGAACAAGTTGCAAGTAAACTTTATAAGTTTCTTGTTTTTAGACCAGCATAGAGACTTATTAAATTAAGACATTGTGGTGAGTTTTATAATTCAGATTTAATTTAGAATTGGTACTTTAATTCAGCTTTTAATTTTTCATTTTTTATTAAAGCATCTTAAGAATTATTATTTCTTAGATTTTGAAAATTTCAGATTTTACATTTTCAAATATAAAGAAGTAGATGTATGAGTAAATTAAAAATATTTTAAATCTGATATAATAGAGCTTATAACTTTTATTAAATTTTTCATTGTTTATAATTTATATGTTTAAACTTAAGCTTCTATTTATATTTTTGTAGCATATACTCTACTGAGGAAGAACCCAAACCACTTAATTTCATTTCCTTCTAAGAAGAGGGTGGTGACTCTACAAACATAAAGAA
>MU226037.1:28615-39805 GCA_018584345.1 Thuja plicata
TACTTATGTATATGCTAGAATGCCTTTTGGACTAACTAATGTGGGAGCTACTTTCCAAAGAGAAATGGATGTAGCCTTTGAGGATTTCATTGATGTGATTATGGTGGTGTATCAAGATGACTTAACTTCTTACTCCAAAAGGGCCGAAGATCATTGTGGACACCTGGAACAAATGTTTCAAAGAGCACTTGAATATGGGATATCTTTGAAGCCAAAGAAGTGCCATTTTGTAGTAAGAGAAGGAAAGTTATTAGGACATATAGTATCCAAGGATGGGGTGAGAATAGACCCAGAAAGGATTGCAGTGATTGATAAAATTGAGGTTCCTAAAACTATTAGAAAGATTCAATCCTTTTTTGGACAAATCAACTTTGTAAGGAGGTTTGTCCCAAACTTTTCAGAGATAATTAAACTCATTGTTATAATGTTGAAAAAGGGTGCAAACATGAAATGGACAAATGAAGCTTTGGAGGCATTTGTAAAGATTAAAAAGGCAATTAAGGAAGCCCATGTTCTCAAATCCCCAGATTATACTAAGCCATTTTAGTTGTTCTCTTTTGCATCATATCATACTATTGCTGCTGTCTTATTACAAAAGAATGATGAAGGATATGAACAACCGATAGCATTCTTTAGTAAAACCCTTCAAGCTTCTGAGTTAAACTATGATATCAATGAGAAACAAGCTTATGCTTTGGTAAAGTCAGTAAAATATTTTAGGCCTTATTTGGTAGGTGCAAAAGTGTTAGCTTATGTTCCCAATGCAGCGATAAAGGATATATTCAGACAATCAGAAGTCACTAGGAGAAGATGCAGATGGGTTAATTAGATTTAGGAATTTGGCATAGAAATCCAAATCACTAATATTATTAGAGGACAAGGATTAGCAAATTTGATGGCAGAGTCAAATATGGATGCATTACAAGTAAATCATATGGATCTAAGTGAAACTCATACAAGTATTGAAAGATGCCCTTGGTACACTAATATAGTATATTTTTTGAAACACATGAAGTATCGTGAGAACATTACAGACAGTAAGAAGAGGACAATAAATTTACAAGAATCTAAGTATGTCTTGATGCAGGGAGATCTATATTGGAAAAATAGGGATGGTATACTTCTCTTTTGTTTAGATACATACCGAGCTAAAGAAGTGCTAAAAGATCTCCATGATGGAGCATGTGGTGGACACTTTTCAGCAAAGACCACTGCACATAAGATATTGAATGCAAGATACTATTGGCTGTGTATATTTAAGGATTGTTATGAATATGTTTAGAAATGTGAAGCATGTCAGAGATTTTCAGGAAAGCTCAAAAATAATGGTGCACTACCTCTCAATCCTATGTCTACTGAAGAACCATTCCAAATGTAGGGAATAGACTTCATAGGTGAAATAACTGATACATTTAGTGGTGGGCATAAGTGGATTTTGGTAGCTACTGATTACTTCACTAAATGGGTGGAAGCCATACCAACTAGATAAGCTACTAGTAAAGTGGTAATCAAATTTTTGACTGAAAAGATATTGACAAGATTTGGTGTTCCTTAGAAGATTGTTTGTGATAATGCTATGTGTTTCAGATCTGTAGAATTTATTAAATTTCATGAGAAGTATGGAATAAAGATTTATTTTTCATCTCCTTATCACCCTCAAGGAAATGGCCAAGCTGAAGCTAGCAAGAAGAATATAATAAAAATTATCAAAAGGATGTTAGATAATAACAAAAGAGCATGGGATTCAAAGTTACCTCTTGCACTTTGGGCAGATAGAATTATAGTTAAGAAATCTACTGGGTATGCTCCATATGAACTTGTTTATGGAAAGAAAGCTCACTTACCATTGAATAATTTGTTGCTAGTGTACAAGTTTATGAATGAAGAACAATATGAAGAAGTGGATTTCATGGAAGACAGACTATTAGAACTTGCAGAATTGGATGAGATTAGGAATAGAGCTCATGAAAGAAATAAGGAATTGCAACAAAAATTAAAAGATTTATTTGATAAGAAAACCACAGAAAGGAAATTTCAAGAAGGAGACTTAGTTTTGAGATGGAATGTGAAAGATCAAGACAAGGGTAAACATGGAAAGTTTGATGCTTTATGGATAGGTCCTTTTGTCATCATTGGTAAAGGAGGTGAGAATTCTTACATTTTACAAGATTTGGAAGGTTACAATCATGAACTCCTTGTGCATGGTCAATATCTTAAACCTTTCCTTCATTAAAGATAACAATAGGCAAGTGTTCTTTCTTTTCCATTTTTCTTATACACATATATTATCATTTTGTTTTCTAATGGTCTACTTTCCAGAGATAGCTTGGATCTTGTTGTGTTCAGGTATAAACACACATCCCCAAAAAGAGCCACTAGTGGAACCCATGTTGACAAAGTGATTTACATCCTTTCTCCTTCAGGGAAGTATTTGTCTACATATACCCACTTGTCTTTTATAATTTCTTTTTCCATCTTTGTCTTCTCAAAGTTTTATCATGTATTTATTCACTTTCATATGTCTTAATGCTTAATGTTTGAAGATTCACATTTGTCTTAGAATCATTTTCTTAAAGTTTCTTTTCCACTAGGGGAATCTAAGAATCTAATCTTGTGACTTTTTTCCTTAAAGACATAATGAAATTGTATGTGCTTCTGACTAAATTCAAAGTCCTATACGATACTTTCATCTAAATCCTAATGGAATTACATGGAACTCTGCAAATGACATCACAAATCTCTAATCCATACTGGTTATAGAAGCAAAAGATAAAATATGTTATGTGGAGGATTATGCATTTGACTTAATCATATTTTTTCATAGCAATCTATTAATGTTTTTGAGGAGGTTAATATTGGTTTAATTAAATTTCCATGAATTGAAATGATTATTTCTTTCATGAGATAAAATGATATTGTTATTTATGATTATGTTTTAAAATTACAATGTGTTATAGTTTGATTGGAAACTGTGATGAATGATATCTCCTTTTCACATATATGATACACTCTGATTCTTATAATGTCTAGGTTAGTCATTATTTTTGTTGTAATAATACTATTGAAAAGGAAGTTAGTAAATATATATATTTTTTCAAAAGTGTCATGCTTATGAATATAAGAAGGAATTTGAATAAACGATATCGTTGTTTTAAAACCGTAATACTATATTAACACCATGTTATTTTCGAGAACACTCATATTATTATCTACAAATATTTGTGTTTCTTATTCTCCTTCCATGATATCGGTATGTGATAAATGACATTTCCTTTTCATACATACGAATCTATATATTGTGCCTTAAAAAATGACTAGGGTTATCATTGTTGTGTAAAAAGAGCATAAGGAATAAAGTTGATAGATATGAAATATCTCTTAGAAAATTTGTTATGCTTTGCAAATACGAAGGGGAATTTGAATAGGTTGATTATGGAATACGTTATTAAGGAAGGTTATCTTAATACATGCTTTCTTATGAATATATTCATGATATTATATCCATAGATATTAATACATATGTTTGATTTCTTTTGTAAATTATCATGACAATAGTTATATTGATAGTATGTATACTTAATATGTAGTTTTTATACCATTTGTTATTAACGAAGGACAATTTAAATGGTATTATTATTATTATTATTATTATTCTTATTATTAAATTGAAACAATGTTTTTGTCAAAACAAAAATTGATTAATTAAAGTTATAAATTTTTATATGATTATATCATTGATTGGATTCATCTATATTTTTCATGATTGATATGAAAACCAATCTTATAATTATGGTTATTATCTATTTAAAGAAATTGATAATAAAACATTTTAGTATAATTTCCAATATTGTATGATGGTAAAAAAGAGATAAAACATTTTTGATTTACATATTTATTGTTATATGGTGTTTTAATATTCAAAGTTTGGTTGTTTATCACTAATAACTTGAATTTACGTACAAAGGTGGTAGATTCATTTTGGAAGCCATTTTTTTGACATGCAAAAAATTTGACATCTTCAAGCAGTGAACATGACATTCTGCACATCCCAAATAGCATGATCACTACCTCCATCAGCAACAAACGCCACGTCCGTTAGCAACAACAAGTCGATGTATTCAAAATAGCAGAGGTTGATACAAACAAAGACACCAGACATTATATCTTATGCCACATATCCAGCAGTCTATGAAGGAATTAGTTGGCCTATACTCTGTTAAGACATCCTTCAGTGTGGTCGCCACTTCTATCAGCGTCCCATAATGGATTAGTTTCCCATATAATATGCACAGATTGGACTGTATTGCAGATCAATATATAGCCATAGAAAATGACCAGCATTGGAAAATGTCTGCAGTCTATAGTGAACAACACAGTAGAGAAAGAGACAATTACAAACTTGAGCCTGTAGGGTTTGAAGTGTATGACGATAACAAAGCACAAATTGAGGTGGAATGTCAGGGCATTGTTTCATGTGCTAAAATTGTTGCCCTTGTTGCATGAGACGCTGTGGTCACTGGGAGTGGAGGCCCATCATGGCAAGTGAAAATAGGGTGTATGGATGGAGTGATATCTCGACTGAGTGAGGCCTTGACCAACGTTCCTTCACCAATTTGTAACTTCTCACAACATCTTTTGTGAGAAAAGGATTAGATGTTAAATACCTTGTTGTTCTCTCTGGTGGACATACAATTGGAATCAGTTTTTGCCCCGCATTCAACAATAGGTTATACAACTTCATAGGAAAAGGAGACATGGATCCTTCCCTAGATCCCGCCTATGCTCAATTTTTGAAGACAAAATATAACAGTCAATCAGATATAAGAACTACTGTAACAATGGTACTTGATAGCTCCCTCACTTTTGATAGCCATTACTTTATTAATATCAAAGAAAAGAAGGGCTTCCTCCAATCTGATGTTGCATTACTGACAAATCCCTTTGCCAAAATGCTTGTTGATTTGCAGGTGAACACAGATATTTTATTTGAAAACTTTATGTTTTCCATGCAACGTATATCTGAAGTCCAAGTGCTCACGTCTCACACCATCTCCAACATAGCAAGGAGGGTTCCCTGTAGCCAGTTTTTATAACAAATGAATCAGTTTGGAAGTTTGTGTAGTTTTCCAACCGAATGGCTAATAGATGTAATCAAACATGATGAGAGATTTGTAAATGTAGTTTAAAAATTATTAGTTATTGGTTAGATTACAACGAAAAGGTGTGATGATCCAATGCAACCTTTTGTTTTTATATTTATATTCAGTCATAAATCTACAAATGGATAGAATAATAACATTGGAACAAGATAATAATGGATATATTGAAATTATTGATGTGATGGAATGAAAGATAGTTGAATTTGAAATCAAATTGCAAAGATCCAATTCACCATTTCTTGTCAACCAGAGATAAGTTGGTATTTTATTTATTATGCAATAATTATCTCATTATTTCTTTACAATCAAGTCCTTCAGATAAATAAATTTGAAATTCTTTAAAGTGATAGTTTCAATTTGTGTATAATTCAATTTAAGTTTACATTCTGTATATTCAATTATTTTTTTCTCATTCATATGGTTAAAACCTTATTGATTAAAATATTAATCAACTAGTCAGTCATTTGAGAAATAGTATTAAATTGAAGTATTGTTTAAACTTTTAATTATATGTACATTTCATAATGCCTTTAAGGTGATAATATTTTGTTTCAAAGATGTCTCTGAAGTTGAACATAAGGTTGAAAGTATATTGACTCTATTTGCCCATTATTGGAATAAATCACTAGTCTTTCTTGCTATTTGAATTCGGTATTGGGTTTCATTATTTCAGGTTTTTGAATTACTCTTTTATTTCATCTAATTCACTTTCATATTTCAATCATATCAAGCAATATTAAAATACATTACATTTCATTGACACATATGTTTTCAGTTTTGTGCTCTTTTTAACACATTGAGAAGCAGGAGTTGAAGTTATCACTTATCCGTTGTAGGAAATTTCTAAGAAGACTTTGAAGGCAAGTTTTAAAGTGTAGGCCCACCAGCCTTGGTTCTATGGAATCAGAATTGTAGGAGGTTGTCAAAACCTCATTCATTGGCAAATCGATCATATTTATCTTCATTGGATAAATGAAATCCCTTAGGAGTCCAATCTATCGATTTGAGCACCAACACGTTGGTGGAAAGAGGTTGTCACTGGAATTTACCTAGCCAACCAGAGATAATATCATAGATGGTTTGAGGCCAAAAAAAAAGATTGAAACATACCTTGTTTTGCAACTTGCAGCTAAGCCACATTGCAAGTTTTGACATAAACTGAGATTGTGTTACCAAATTAAAACAAATTCAAATCTCCCAAAATATGGGTATTTTATTGGACCTCTATATCATAGTCTCGTAGCACTTGACAGTCGCCGATACTTCTCATGAGATCCAAGATATGGGCCTTGAAATATTGTTTCCCAATGGTACGTAGTGCACCTTAGGGAGACTTTAGTTCGGTGTGGTTTTCAATGTTCGAGTGACTTCATGGGGAGAAAGAGGTTGTCACTAGTGTTTACCTAGAAAACTAGAGCTAATGGAACAAATGGTTCTAGGCCATGATGAATGGTTTGAAGGATATCCAGTGTTGCAACTTAAAACTAATCCACATTGCAAGTTTTGACATAAACCAAGATAGTATTTCCAAATTAAAATGAAGTTGAATCTCCCATTACTAAGATAGGTTATTGTAGGCCTCCATATTATTCTCCCATAGCATGTGATATTTTCTTGATACCTTACATGAATTCTGAGATATGGGCCTTGAAATATCATTGCCCAATGGTGGTTAGCGCACCTTAGGGACACTGCGGTTAGATGTGGTTCCCAAAGTTTGAGAAACATTGTCAGAAAAAATAGGTTGCCACTAGGATTTACATAGCCAACTAGAGCTAATGGTGTAGACCATTCAAGGCCACAATAAGTGGCTTGAATGATACCCAGTGTTGCAACTTTCAACTGAGCCACATTGGAAGTTTTGAGATAAACTAAGATTGTGTTGCCAAATCAAAATGAATTTGAATCGCTCAAAATAAAGATAGGTCATTATAGGTCTCTGTAGCACAGTCTCATAGCACCTGATGGGTTTGAAATACCTCACAAGAGCTCCAAGACATGAGCCTTGAAATATCCATGCTAAATGGTTCTTAGTGCACCTTAAAGACACTTCGATCTGGCGTGGTTCCCTGCTAGTATTTTTTCTTATAGAATCTTAATGTAGCATTAATGATTGAATCCGTGACTCCCAATTCTTGATTATATTAAGTAAAATTCTATTTAATGAGGATTAAATAATCCTCCTTCACTTTAAGCTTCAATCTCAGATAGGTGTACCTTAATTGATTTACTTCTTCAAGGAATCAACAACAATATTTGTGTTCAACACAAATCATAATCATTTAAGATCATCAAACAGAAACTTAAAAGGTTGTTTAGAATTTAATGTTTGATAATGATAACTACTATTCAAATCTAGACCAGTGCCCAATCCAGGGCAAAGACAAAAATAAAATATACATTCATAGAAACCTCTAAATGCAAACACACTTAGAACTTAGATGAAATACCTTACAAATCATCTTCTCATTCCCATATCTATATATCAAATTCTTATGCAAATATTTAACCCTTTTAAACTACCCTTAAGAATTACTCTTCCCTTGAAAGAAACTTAAAAACAATCCCACGGTTAAGTTGTAACAAGTGTATTTAAAATGCCTTACATATTTAATACACAAGAACTCAAATACAAACACATGAAGACATCATAGATATAAAATAGGAACTTCCACTGTATTTTATTAAAATGTTTGTATTTAATACATCCAAAATGAAAAAATCTTTAAAACTAGACAAAATTCAAAAATCTGCCTTGCAGTTATGAATTCACCATCCTCATTACAAAAAAGAAAAAGAGTCATATAGAAGGAAAGACAATCAAATTTGTCTTGAATTTAACACTTGTCCTCCCTCTGTAACCTGTTGTAAATATCTTTTCATCTTCCAAAATTAAAATATGCTCACTTCAACTGTCTTTAAATTACTTGGAAAATATCTTCCATCTTCAAAGAACTTAAATCTAAAATCTGATTTTCCTCTTGAATCTGTGCCTTCGAAAACTTGCTCTAAAATATTCCCATGAATGTAATTTACATTTGAAAAGTAACATTGCTTTCTTCTGTGCATAGTTAATTTATAACTATAAAGATTCAATACTATTTAATACATTTTCAATAGTCTGCTCTTTAATTCTTATTTCTCCACATTATTATTCCTTTTGTTGCACAGAAGCCACCTAATCGCACCACTTGTTGCTACCTAATTTTCTCTGTCAGTCCACTTTGGCGCCACCTAAAATCACCCACTAATAGTCATGTCATGCACTCATGACACTAATTGTTGGCTATGCTTGACAGTTGCGACTACACAACTAACCACTAGAAGTCATGTCACGTACTCATCGGTTAAATCCCTAACCATGTACTTCTCTCATGACTACAAGACTAATGATTATTGCACACTCGCGGGAATTTCCTCCAATCTCTACTAACCACCACATGTGTGCGACAAATCAGTAGGTGTCACATCTCAGGATCTCTGCATACTTGTGTCCATTCGTTGTCCAGCCATTGTATCATCACCTGTGGGGGCCTAGAAAATTTTTTTTTTCTTCGTCAAAGCAGACATAGTCATCTACCGGATTGAACACATTCATTGAGGCACCACCAACATGATATTGCGAAGAATCTCTTGGCTCTTTTCTTTAAAACTTAGTGCACTTGTTTTGGCATATAAACATTTGTATTGTCCCCTACCCCATAAATGTGGGATAATTGTTTTTAAGGTTTTAAGTCAATTTAAATATAGTGTATGAAAAAATTTCCTTACCTACCATATCAAGCACATGCCTCCAAGCACCCTTTACTATTTACTTCAATTAACTTTTCAAGCATTTTACTATAAAAAAATTGTATAATTACCTCCCACCAAGAATGTGGGATAATGACCCAAAGCAATATCTTCAAACATTTGATCTGTGCATCCATTGGATTGTTGTCCACACTTTGTTATGAATTAGTTCACTAGTACATTTGAGCCCTCTTTTCGATGGCTGTGTCACTTTTCTAACACTTTCCCGTCGGCCTAGCAACAGAGACTAGTGTTGTAGTTTTGGTCTCAGAATTAATGATCATTGTGGTATTTGTCATTATTGCAATGGTACTAACCATCACAATATGAGCCAGCTATGATGGTTACCATGTTGTCGTTACATATTTTTGATGTCGCTATTACGACACGTAGGTGTGGCATCTTATGTGTCACTATTATGACATGTAAGCATTGCATATCATCTGTCACTATTATGATACATAGGCATCACATGTTATCTATCACTTTTTTAGATGTGCAAAAAAATTTCTATACATGTGACATTGAGCCGTCGATAATTTTGTGACAGCCCGACATTGGAAGTATAGAAAATTTGTTGCACGTCTGAAAAAATTAATGTCTAGGTGTCACAATACGAGCTGGCCATAATGGTAATCATGTTGTCGTTACATTTTATCCATCGCTATTATGACAAATAAGCATCACATAATGAGGGTCAAAATTATGACAGGTGTGTGATGAATCTGCTATACATGCGACATTGATTCGTCGGCAATTATCAATGGCTCGACGGTGTATGTATTTTTTTAGTGTCACTTTAGAGTTTTTAAGAGTTTCTCTTTGTTCTGAGAATAGTTTAACATTCTCTACTTAACAAGGCCAACCACGTGAAGGTGGAAGCTCATTTGGCCCCTCTTGGGACACTCTTATGACCCTTTACGACACTTTGAGATCTCTAAGGTGTATTCTTAGGGATCGTAAAGGGTCATAAGGGATCCTGGGACACAATAGCTGAGAAACATAAATGTAGGCATTATGGTCACAATTGTTTAGAGACACAACATAATTTAGTGGTATACCCAAATGATGCAACACAACCACTACTCCTCCAGTCCTAAGTTGGCACTGCACTATCCAAAAACCATGGATAAGGAATAAATTTAGAGAGCGGAGGAGGGCCATAACAATCAAAATAATATACCTATGCTCTCTAAATTTATTCCTTATCTATGGTTTTTGGATCGTGCAATGCCAACATTGAATTGGAGTAGTGGTTGCATTGCATCATCTGGGTATACCACTAAATTATGTTGTGTCGTTAAACAATTTTGACCGTGATATCTACATTTGTGTTTCTCAACTGTTGCGATATCTATATTTATGTTTCCCAGCTATCATGTTTATGTGCATGTTCTTTGTGTTTGGCTTCTCTCCCTCCTCCAAAATAAGATTTTCCCACTTTGAATCAAGAATGCATGTGCAACTGCGTAGAATATATAGTGTTAGAAGGCCCCAAATGGGCATAAATTCAATGTTCTCCTAGTTGTTTATAAAATTTGAAACAACCAGAGAAGAATGTTTTATAAACTACCGGTGCTGTGTGGAACTGCATAGGATCATCACCAAAGGGGGTCTCAGATCAGAGAACTCCCTTTCACTTAATAATTATGAAGCCATCAATGGTATACTAATTGTTTACGATTGTAAGTTTCCATTGATGGCTTCAAATTACCAAGAAAAATGTGTAAAAAAGACGTAGTAGCCTCTAGAGCCTTTTCCTTGAATGCATTATACCCCTTTTTCTTGATGGATTCATCTTCTCACTGAAGAATTCAGCTAGAATGTTTCTTGAAAGATTGTTTAGGTTGAAGTAAAAAGGGAAAATATCTCATAAAAGTATTGGTATAATTTGGATAGCAAGGATCACCCAACAAATAAAAAAAGAATGGAAACATTGCAACTTAAAATTAGAAGACATACAAATATGTCTAGTGATCATATTGTGCTGAAGTTGCCACCTGATGATACTGCAATGACTACAGACAATAAGTTTTGTATCACTGCCTGATGTCGTTGAAGTGTTGACCCAGGGTTGAATCCAATATGCTCCTATATGATCCAAAATGTGCTAGGAAGGTCAAGATGGGGTTAGATCCAAAGGATCTAAGCAATGCATGGCACCCTATTATTGATCCTCATCTACAATTATGCATGTGCATAGTCAAGCCATACACTTCTCCTTGCCTCTCTATTTCCT
>MU226037.1:56486-90814 GCA_018584345.1 Thuja plicata
TCATCTTAATTCTATGACTAAGTATCCCAAACAAGACAAATTGAAATTGCTAATACAAGCTAAACAAGCTTTTAGTACTTTCAAAATTATTTTATTTTTAAATTACATTGAAATGATATTCTAATTAGTACCCTATTCAATTCAAAATTTCCATTAGAACTTACAATATTAACCAATCAAAGCTAATCTTCTAAACTTATTATAAATCTTACATGTAGGACAAAAGAAGATAACAATTATTTAAGCAACAACTTTAACTATTATTATTTAGGTAAATTTTCCTTGATTTTGTATATAAGTAGATGATGGAATAAAGAACATTGATGGACTTTGAATTGAGAATTTAAGAGATCATAGGTACAAGTTTCAATGAAAAGTCACAACAAAAGGAACATTGCATTTAGTTGGGATAGTTGATAATATCTAACCAGACCATTAAAGAGAAAATATATGAGGCCTGCTTCGGGAGGGATTAAGGTAAAACTAGGGAATGTATTTGTTTGTCCAATACCTAACTAACATGCATGGAATATTATGCTATATGTTCAAAGCATTCACGTACTGCTATTGTACTCCTTGCAGGCCTTCTTAACCTCCATGTATATGACGAGCCTAAATGGAATGTAGTTCCCTTCAATGTCAGGACATGCATTTAAGCAGTGACTTTCACCTATTTATGCAGTTAGGGTATCACAACAGATTGGTGGGCAGTAAGTCAATTTCAGGAGCAATATTTCACAATTGGGATGGGAGTTATTTTGGTATTATATATTGGTTTCAATTTCTCTTCCAGAGGAAATTATTTATTTTTGGTACTATAAGATGAACTTTGATTTTTCTTCCACAGGCAACCCAGGGCCTTCTGGAGCAGGTCTTGTTATCCGTAATTATGAGGGTCATATTATTAAAGCAATTTTTAAGCAACTTCCTCCTGACAGTAATGTATCATCTTAAAATGGAAGCACTTCCATGTTAAGAGAGTTTATCCCTCCTTAGGGGATGTTTTTGACCTCCATCATACTATCCCCTCATTTCTACATCATCCTCTGCTTCTGTGCCTATTTAGGACTCTGATTGGGCCTCTCTCAACACCTCCTACCCCACCTGGCATATTTTCCAAGGGTTCAGACCACCTGGGTCAAGGTTGACCTTGACCCTGACCTAGGTTAGGGTCAACCTCGACCCTGACCTGGGTCCCCCTTTAAAAATTGGAAGCTTTTCGGATATTGAGGGTCATCCAAAATTTAGTTTTCCCGCTTTCGGGTCGGCTGTTTCAGGTTCTAAAGCATTGATTTCTAAATTATATCTAATATAGGTCCTATCCTAGGGGTAAAGGATTTAATGGAAATTTAATTATCCTATGTAGGCCTCCTTGGAAGATTGTGCCCTAATTTCATATAAAAGGAAGTTTTCTCCTCTCATTTTCTCTAACCATGATCAAGCAAACTAAGCCTTTTAATGATCACTAAGCGATATTGAGCAAGCAAAATTCTTTCAAGTGAAAACATATTTCCTAGATTTTAAGGTGTTCAAGTCTTCTTCCCAAGCATTCAAGTTCTCCATTGAAGATCAAGGATTCAAGCTTTCAAGCCTTTGGAGGGACTAGGTGCAAACATTCAAGATTCATCATTCAAACCCTAGATCTAGCCATCATGTTGGTGTGATCTTCCTTCAAGATCCTTGGTGCATCCTCAAGACTTGTTCACTCTCTTTTCAAGGTGGATTTCAAGTATACAATCATGGATGTTTATGGTTTCTAAATTCCATGCTTTCATACTTTCATATTTGCTTACATTTGTATTACAATTGTATAATCATTGAATATCATGGCTTCATTGTTAGATTCAATTTTACTACTTGCTAGCATTCTTATTTAAATTATTGATTTCAAGGTTAATTCCTAAAATGGGGTTTGACTAAGGCAAACCCCTCCCCCAGAACAAACAAACATATTTTTCTTACAGGTACAGGTTCAGGACTATGGATTTGGACTCGGATTTGGATACCCTTTTCGGCTTTCTTCTGGACTCCGCGAATAGATATTCTGTTGGACCTATGTAGGTCAGGGTCGACATTATTGGGTCAAGGTTGACATTTGTGGGTCAAGGTCAACCTTTTTCATAAGATGACATCAGAATGGAAAAATATTTCTGGGTTTTGTTCCTTTCTATATTCCAATCTGGGATCAACTATTAGTTTTTCTAGAAATAGTATACTAACCTCAGAAAACAACATTCTTTGATCTACAATATTTCAAGGTTAGTGCATTTCTCCTATTTCTTCAATTACTGTTATATATCATATCTATACATATAAATAATAGAATTTAATGTATCCTTCTTGTTATTCTCCTTTTCGAATAGTTGATTCATTTGTGCATTAACCCTTCTTTTGGGGTTGATCAACTTGGATCTTCCATTTTTGCATTTGGGAATAAAAGAGGAGTATATTATCTTCTCCCTAATCACAATTGCAATACATAATCAATTGAATTCAAGTAAGTGTAAAATAGGGTTAAGGATTTCAATATACTTTAATCAAATCAAACAACAATTAACAATCAAATCACGCCATCAAATTTCATCCTATCACATTTTGATAACCCTGCTATTTTACCACATAACATTTTGGTGAACCCATGATAGACAACTCCTTCTCTTTGGTGTTAGATTAAAATTTGCACTTAGAGATTCAAAACCACTTCTTGCATTTTCATCATGAAATTCTTTTGGTATATGGCTATCTTTCTCATTATCCTTCTTTTAGCATCTCTTTATAGTACCTATGATATCTATGAGAGTGTTATCCATTTTATCATGTTTGTTAATCTTCATGTTTCACTTGCTTATGCTATTTTAAGATTGACCAATACTAGTCTCCCTACTTTCAAAACTTTAATTAAGGATTTATGTAGTGGAGTTATTGCTCTTTTGGATTATGTGAAGAATTTGGTAGATGATAATTCATTACCTAATCTTCCTCATCTTCCTAATCTAATCTTAACCTTCCTAATCCAATCATTTATAATTATCCCACTCCTATTCTCCCATCCTCCATCCCAAGTTCTTCTCATACTTTTGTTAGAGCTCAAGATATGGTACAAGATGAGGATGTGCAAGAATTTCTAGATTTACCTTCTCCTTATCCCATTCATGGTGATAATAAAGGAAAATCCAAAGAAACTTCTCCTAAAACTATAGTTCCACATTACACAACATTCTATCATGAGCATCATAATCAATCATCTCCCATAGATGCTATGCAAGATAGGTATACTAGTAGATACACTATGGTAGATAAACAAGGTTATATGGGTTTGGGGCTTGGTGTTAATGAACATGGCATTAAAAACCCGATCAAGGTATCTCCTAAACATGATATGCATGGTATAGGTTATTCATCTTCTCAATTTCATGTGAATGATATTAAATATCATCCTCCTCTTGATATTCTTCTTCCAACACCTACCTTAGATCATCCTGATACTCCTCAAGATGTGGCTAAGAAAGTGTATGTCTAGTTAATGAATTCCAAGAAAGAAAAATTTAAACCTATTCTGAAAAATGTTTTACATAAGTACAAATGTCCTTTCCATAATAGAAATAAACATTTACTTTCTGATTGTGTGCATTTCAAGCTATATGTCAGAGAAAGAGCTTCTCTTGGAATTATATCCTATTCCCAGGCAGTATTACAATTTCTTCATAATTTTAGTACAGGGTATTTCCCTCATTCTTCTACAAGTTAGATTGCATTTATCCTCTGGCCTATTCATTGGGGGGAAAGAGGTAATGTATTCCAGTCTTATAGGATCCATTATCCTCTTAGAATGAATGTTGTTTTGAGTATGATTGGTTATTCTTTCTATATTATATCCCTATAAATCACTTGTGATATCTTTCCTAAAAAACATTTGTTTTGTAAAGATATCTCTTTGCTATGAAATCTCTTGATATAAATTGATATATCCCTTGCCTTCACACTTGGGGGGAAAGGTATGTTCTTTCTTCCTCTATCTAAGGAGCTACTTTCCTTAGCTTAGTGGCGCGTGTTTATCTTACAACATTATTTCTTCATAAAGATTGGTGTTTTAACTATTGATACCCTCTTATATGAGAGGTGACTGTCTTGGGCCATCACCTCTTCTTTATTTTGTAAACCATTTTTTTCAGATAAACTCTTGCTCTTTCTTTGGGTTAGAGTTTGATCCCTTCATCCAAGGATTCCTCTTCCTCTTGATTACAAGGGGCTTGTTTATTGAATCTTTGTTCCCTCTTTTCTTTAGAAGATGACATTTTATCCTAAGCACTCCTCTATGGTAGGGCTCTTGTTGATAAGATCTCTTTCTCTTTAAGGATCCTTTTTCCATAAGTGACATATTCATTTCATGATTATCTATGTTCTTTGATGTAAGGGTCAAGGCTCCTCACTAAGAATATGGTATACATTGATGTTAAGCTGGATATCTCCTTATCTTGTGAATTAGGTATTCTCTTTTCTCTTCCTTATACTTCCTAGTGAGTAGTCATGATAAGGAGGGGGGCATATATAGGGTCTCCCTTGTTCTATAATTTACATTTATTTACATCTTGTAGCATGATAAATCCTTGGAAGGTAACGCACACAAGTTGCTATATCCTAAAAAGATACACATTTTTACTTTTATTTTTGCTAAATCCTTGGAAGGTAACACACACAAGTTGCTAGATCCTAAAAAAATACGCATTTTTACTTTTATTATTTTCTAAATCCTTGGAAGGAAATGCACAAAAATTGCTAAATCCTAAAGATATATGCACCCTTTTATTTTACAATATACTAAATCCTTAAAAGGTACCACACATAAGTTGCTAAATCGTGAATGGACACGCATTTTATATTCCATAGTAATACAAGAATGTGGATCTATGGATATTTTTAAAAGTTGTCAGAAGACACATTTACAATTACAAGCACAGTTTATGGGTGAACCTATTGAGCTCTCCCTCATTGCTGATTCATAGTAAGGTGGGCATCTTACTAGGTGAGGTAATCACTTTCTCTTCTCTCTTTCGCTTTCATGCTAGTAGGATTAGATCATGAAGCTATGTTATCTATAGTGTTTTTCTTGTCTTACTTATGTAGTCATGTATGTTTTCTATGATTAATTGCTTTTTACTTCCATATATTTATGTATGTATGTTGAGTTAGAATCCTTGGTGTGAGGGCTCATATCCCTAACCTAGTGATATTCTACCTCATTGCAAATCCACTAGGATCTTTTTCCTCTAACTTTACCATGAGCACGTTTGATTTATGTACTCCCGCCAAAGTGGGGGCTTAATGTATCATCTTAAAATAGAAGCACTTCCATGTTAAGAGAATTTATCCCTCATTAGGGGATGTTTTTGACCTCCATCATAATTTCCCCTCATTTTTGCATCATCCTCTACTTCTGTGCCTATTTAAGACTCTGATTGGGCCTCTCTGGGTACCTCCTACCCCACCTGGCATATTTTCCAAGGGTTCTGACCCCCTGGGTCAAGGTCGACCTTAACCTTGACCTAGGTCAAGGTTGACCTCCACCTTGACCTATGTTTAGGTCAACATCAACCTTGACGTGGGTCCCCCTTTAAAAAATTGAAGCTTGTCGGTTGCTAGGGGTCATCCAAAATTTAGTTTTCCTGCTTCCAGGTCGGTTGTTTTAGGTTGCAAAGTGTTGATTCATAAATTATATCTAATATAGGTCCTCTCCTATAGGTAAAGGCTTTAATGGAAATTTAATTCTCCTATGTAGGCCTCCTTGGAAGATTTTGCCCTAATTTCATATAAAAGGAAGTTCTCTCCTCTCATTTTCTCTAACCATGATCAAGCAAAATAAGCCTTCTAATGATCACTAAGCGACATTGAGCAAGAAAAAGTCTTTCAAGTGAAAAAATATTTCCTAGCTTTTAAGGTGTTCAAGTCTTCTTCCCAATCATGCAAGTTCTCCATTGAAGATCAAGGATTCAAGCTTTCAAGCCTTTGGAGGGATTAGGTGCAAACATTCAAGATTCATCATTCAAACCCTAGATCTAGCCATCATGTTGGTGTGATCTTCCTTAAATATCCTTGGTGCATCCTCAAGACTCATTCATTCTCTCTTCAAGGTGGATTTCAAGTATACAATCATGGAGTTTTATGGTTTCTAAATTCCATGCTTTCATACTTTCATATTTGCTTACATTTGTATTACAATTGTATATCCATTGAATATCATAGCTTCATTGTTAGATTCAATTTTACTACTTGCTACCATTCTTATTTCAATTATTTATTTCAAGGTTAATTCCTAAATTAGGGTTTGACTAAGGCAAACCCCTCCCCCATAACAAACAAACCTCTTTTTCTTGCAGGTACAGGTTCAGGACTGCGGATTTGGACTCAGATCTAGATACCCTTTTTGGTTTTCTTCTAGACTCTGTGAACCAATTTTTTATCAGACCTTTGTAGGTCAGGGTCAATATTTGTGGGTCAAGGTCAACCTTTTTCATAATACGACATCGAAATGGAAAAATATTTATGGGTTTTGTTCGTCTTTGCATTTTGGTTCGGGATCAATTGTCAGTTTTTCCAGAAATAGTCTACAGAGCTTTGAAAATAGCATTCTTTGATCTGTAATATTTCAAGGTTAGTGCATTTCTCCTATTTCTTCAATTATTGTTATATATCATATCTATACGTATAAATAATATAATTTAAGGTATCCTTCTTTTTATTCTCCTTTCTGAATAGTTGATTCATTTGTACATTAACCCTTCTTTTAGGGTTGAGCAACTTGGATCTTCCATTTGTGCATTTGGGAATAAAAAAGGAGTATCTTATCTTCTCCCTAATCACAATTGCAATACACAATCAATTGAATTCAAGTAAGTGTAAAATAGGTTTAAGGATTTCAATATACTTTAATCAAATCAAACAACTATTAACAATCAAATCACCCCATCAAATTTCATGCTATCACATTTTGATAACCCCCCTATTTTACCACATTTTGGTATCATATATTGGTTTCAATTTCACTTCCAGAGGCAATTCTTTATTTTTGGTACTATAAGATGAACTTTGATTTCACTTCCAGAGGCAACCCAGGGCCTTCTGGAGAAGGTATTGTTATCCATAATTATGAGGGTCATATTATTAAAGCAATTTTTAAGCAACTTCCTCCTAACAGTAATAATGTGTCTAAATTTGAAGCATTGCTTTTAGGCCTAGTACATGCACTATATTTGAATGCTTCTAACCTCCTGATTGATGGAGATTCCATGGTTGTCTATAATATTTTTTAAAAAGGTTCCTCAGATTGTTGGAAGTTATAGTACATATTAAATGTTGTTATGAGTATATTACAAAAGTTTCCATGTTTTGAAATTATGCATTGCTTCAGAGAGGCCAATAAAATTGCAGACTTCTTGGATAATAAATCTATAGACAATGCACTTCTAGATCAAGAAGTGCATGCGAATCTTCTAAATCATTTGGTATAATCTTCCCCCTTCAGCATGTGGGATCATCTGGCATGATGCTACTCCTATTGTCACTAAATGTCATTTTCATTTTCCCTTACATCCTACCATTGTGGATTTTTTTGATCATCATTTCTCTATGGTTTTGATGAGTAGTGCAATATTGCTTTACATCCTTCTTGTTCACAAATTGGAACATAATTCCAACATAGCCCTAGAAGGGGAGGATCTGACATAGGAAGAAACAATTGCCAACATTGGAGGGGTAGAAAAAACCTCCATCTCCACCCACCATAATTCTCACAATCATGACCCCAAATCCCACTATAGAAAAAGTGCCCTGATCATATAGGGAGCATGTTCTACCATCACCTATAATATAATTTGTATCTTTGTATATTAGCACAAGAGAAGATACCAAAATCACCACAACTGCCAACACCATTTGTAGTTGAAATAACTTTTCTAGCTCCACCAAGATGGATATAGGCCCATCAAAAACCAAAAAGAACAACAATAACCTCAAAAACACCTCTCCTCACAACAAATAAAAGCATACAATCAACCTCCAAAATCTACTCAATACAACCAAAACCAAAAGCACAAAGGCTTGTCATGCTAGAAACTTCAAGGGTCCAAAGCCCCGTCAACCTAAGACTAGAAAGAGAAGAGATAATTTAATCATGGAAAACCCCAAAGAAATAGGGGTCCCAATTAGCCATAGATATAGATTATCAAACAAACCAAGATCCATACTCGGACTCTCACAACTAGGAAACCTCAACAACTACAGAACAAAGGCTACAAAAGAACAAATCCCATCAACTAGTAGGGGATCACACACCACTGACTACTCAAAGGATCTCTTCTAGTTTAAACATCCCTCAATAAGGTCAAAGGGTAGAATCTCAAGGAAACCATCCAAGAAGCAATCACACATGATAAAAACAAACAATCAAAAAATGACCAAACCTAAATAGAAAAAAAAACACTAGTAAGGAGAGAATCACCAACAAAAAATAACCTAAAATAAGGACTTTCTAACCTATCAGGATTATGCAATCAACAATGTATCCTAGGATACAAGAACAACAACATGTGTGTATCTCTTATTGCACACAAGCCCCTCCACCATATGTAAATAAACCATATTCATCCATGCCATTAGTAAGTCAATAGTATAGCATTTGAAACAACAAGGAATAAACTAAATTTTACCATCCTCAAGCTGTTAAAGTAGAGAAAGTTTGTAGTAAAAAAAAAATAGGACATGCAAGCCCAAACATTAGAAAAGACTTGACCGTAGCTCCTAGAGAAGACATCTAATACTTTAATGTGACAGAAGGCCAGCGAGAAATTAAAGCAAAAAACACTAACACCCTCAAGCATCTATAGTGAAAAACCATATAATTTAATGTATATATTGAAATTGATAATAAGATCTTGAATGTCCAGGTTCCAGATAGTTTTTTCAATCCCTCAATGAGGCATTTAAAAAAATACCAACCATTGCAAAATTCATTGGCATCTGACCTTCAATAGATAGGGTCAAAGCTTCAATGAGACAATAGTGGCATACTTCCCATGATAAAGCATCACTTTGTTTATGCTAGGGTTTCTACAGATTATGACATATGTTCTCATTACAGCGTATGGTCTCATATTGACTAATATCAATTAGGCCATCTTACAATATACGCCTCTAGTCATGTAATATTCTCTTAACCAAAGGCTAAAATACAAGACATATGTTGAAATTGATAATAAGATCATGAATGTCCAGGTTCCAAACAGTTTGTTCAATCCCTCAATGAGGAATTTAAAAAGACACCAACCATTGCAAAATTCATTGGCATCTCACCTTCAATAGATAGGGTCAAAGCTTTAGTGAGACAAATACTACTCGTGACAAAGCATAACTTTCTTTATGCTAGGGTTTCTATAGATTACAGCGTATATTCATCATATTGACTAATATCTATAATATGCTCTTAACCAAAGGCTAAAATACAAGACATACCTCAAATGGTGAGTACGCAGTGGCAACTTGTTGATGAGTATATGGTGGCTATACCCTAAACATGAAGGAAACCAACTAAATGAATTGCAAACTAGCCCAAAGATGTGATGACTGAGCTGTTGGATTCTTCAATTGTGACTGCTAGCTGGATTGAATACAAAAAGAGCCCTCTTTGCATGCAGAATGATATAGTTTCCTTCCGCTCACACGCACAGCTCGATCACAAATGAGCCTTTCTTTTTCTTTTTTTTTTGTTTATAATCAAGAGGGTGTCACAATTATGACAATATCATTGCTATTGCGACAACGTCGGGGCACTTGAAAAAAAATACAAAAATCACACACAAATGGTAGCGCCATCACAAGTTGACATCAAAATTTGACCCCAAATGTTGTAGTGACTCCCTACATATACATCCATCGAGACCGCATTTATTTGAAAAAAAGTTGTCAAATGGTGCACATGCTTTTTTTTTCCCTCCCTAGTTTGGTGCGGCAAAGAGAAGACTAGATATCGAAAAGGCTATCAAAACATTTGGCACCGGACATATTTGCATTTTCTTTAATGTTTTTAAAGAAAAATCCTTTCAACACAACCTACGCAAAAAAGAAGAGTGGTGCACTACCCTTAGAATTTGGTCCTTGCGTAGGCTTTTCCCAGTAGTTACACCCAGATTTCAGTCCACAAAACATTTTCTTTGAAAATAAATGCCAAACATCTCGCTTGTGTTGTAAGAACTTCCAAATTCTACATTCAAACAAGACTCACATCCTGCGCAGACTTGGTAAAAGTTTCAAACTTTGTTTCACAATTCTCTACACTTGGTGTGGGTTAAGAAGTGGAAACTGAATTTAGACCAGTCAAATTGCATTTGATTTGAAATTTTTTAAAATTTTTATTCCCTGATTTGTAGCCTCCTATGTTTGAAACATTGCGTAGGCCATGAACCACATATCTTTGAGGCATTGTTTAAAATAGTCCACATGCAATCCTCTTAACTCCCTTGCACAGGCTTCACACCATCATGCGCAAACTTCTCTGGTGTTTGGCATAGCCTTCTAAATTTACACCTACCTAGCATTTTCTTGAAAGTTTCTAAAGCCCTCTTTCATGCGCTAGTCTCTAGTTTATATAATTGTGCAATCTTTGTCTTCATTTAAATGTGCAGCCCCTTCTCCTTCCTTTTTCTCATTCACATTAGTGTGCAGCTAATGGAATAATATGCAGTGCTTTTATGGATGTCTATATTTTGTATTTCCACCTCCACCCATATTCACTTAGTCTGACGCCATGTCAAGGGATGTGATTCTCACAAATTTGATATTTCCTTCCACTAGTTGTCCATTTAGTTGTCACAACTACAAGCTTTGCCAATGTAGTGCAAGAAGAAAATGGATCTCCTTGGTCTTTATGTCATATGTAAACAATATTGATTTAAACTTTTAAGCTTTCAACAAGGAGTATAATAAGAGAACCTATCTATGAACTTTCTTCTGGGGAATTTTCTAATTTCTCTAGCTCAGTCATAGATTTTAAGAAATCATTGAAAATATTAATGCAAGCTCATATTTCCCAAGTGCAAGATAGCGACATTTGAGCTCTTGCACCCTTGAGACTACATCTCTTCTAAGGGTTGCAGAACTTGTGGACACTAATTGTATCAGCAATTTGGAAAGGTCCAACATTAAAATCCATTTCAACATGTTCCTTATCCTTGCAAATCTTGGCTATCTTTGATATCTCTTTAAAACTGATCCCATGAATGCCAAGTAGCCTCTGGAACGGGCATTAGAAACTTATCAGATGACCACCCGGGATCATGCAATCTGAAACCTATGCTTAATTCCAACATATGGGCACATATGATAGAGGGATTTGAATGATACATTCATCTTTGTGAAATAATTATGTTCAAAGTTGATCACTTTGTTACTGTTATACAACTGAATGTTGAAAACTGAATAAATTGGATTTGGATTAGCCCTTCTAAAATAGAAAACCATATCTCCAGGCCTTGTCACTGCATGTGGTAAAACACTTACATATAGAGAGTATAGATCCAAAACTGGCATCTTCAAACAACCATTTGATACAAATCTTCAATCCTCTTAAAATGGCTACTTTGCAATTTAACTTTGTCAATCATTGACAATCTACACAATTTGATTTTGGATATGGCCTTGAAAAGATATCGAATTATGTCTTGAGGCTCAATTCTTGATCCTGGTAATACATTTAGACACAAAGAGTATAGGGAGTTAACTCACTTGTTATAATGTTTAGATGACACCAAAGTGTTAACCCTCAAAGTTGATCCCTTGGAGAGAACCCTTTTTGTGCAGATTGAAATTTGAATAAGTCTTGTTTGGATCTGGCTTCACAAACCCATCAGATGAACGCCTTCTAATCTAAAAACATGGAACTTGATTCATTTTCATGCTAGTAATATGAGGCTTCAAATAGATTTTTCTGAATATCAACTGGTCAATAAATATGAATACTCAAAGTCAACCTCTTACCACTTTCTGAATTCAAGCTCAGTGAAAATGCATAAATCTGATTTGGAATTTGTTGAGCAAATCGATCAGATGGATTGACCAAGGTCTAAAAATCTTCATGGAGGAACCTTTTCATGATTATAATATAGGTGAGCACTCAATTATTTATTCCATTCAACTAGGTACACATTATGGGACCTCAAAGTAGGACACTTTGTAATTCTTCAATTTTGCATTTGACACTCAGAAAACTAGAATAAAATGAAAACATAAAGGCTATGGAAAACTGAACATATAAACTCATAGGGGTCTGAAGATGGGCATAGGGTTTTAATTTCATGCCTACAACACCTTGAAACACTCCTTACATCATAGGTACCAATCTGGCCAAAGATGAAAACCATCAAAGTGGGTCACTTGATAAAACTGGGAACATGTACAAGTGTAGAATTGGGTAATGACCTCCAAATGGCTATCTCCAAAACACATCGAAATTGAATTTTGAGAGCTGAAACACACTATCATTTCTTAATGAAATGTGTTGAACACACTCTCCAAGTGGTTTCTCATTAAAAACATTAGATCTCTTTTTACATACATTCAAAGTAGGCCCTTTCAAAACAATTTTGGGATAGTGACTAGTGCCTTAGAGAAATTTTTTCTTAGCCACTCTAAAATTTATCGAGAATTTTAGAGCTCCAACATTTCCCAAAGTTGGAGTGACTCTGTGGGGAAAAAGAGGTTGTCACTGTTGTTTACCCAACCAAACAAAGGCTAATGGCACAAACAATTCAAGGGCACAACAAACAGTTTGAAAGATACCTAGTGTTGCAAGTTTGAACTTAGCCACATTGTAAGTTTTGACATAAACCGAGATTGTGTTGCCAAATTTAAAAAAAGTTGAATCCCCTTAAACTGAGATAGGTTATTACAGGGCTCTATATAATGGTTCCATAGCACTTGACAGTATTCTAATACCTTGCACGATCTCCAAGATATGGGCCTTGAAAGATCACTTCCCAATGGTTCTTAGTGCACCTTAGGGACACTTCCATCTAGCATTGTTCCCAATGTTGGAGTGACTCCATAGGAGAAAAGATTTTTTCACTAGCATTTAATCAGCCAACCAGAGCTAATCATGCAACATTTTGAGGCCACGATGAATGGTTTGAAAGATAGGTCCAGTGTTGCATCTTTCAACTGAGCCACATTGAAAGTTTTGACATAAATTGAGATTTCATTCCCAAATTAAAATGAAGTTGAATCCCCCAAAAATAACATAGGTTACTGTAGTCCTTCATAGCATGATCCTATAACACCTAATGATTCACTGATTACTCATACGAGATATGAGATATGGGCCTCAAAAAATCACTTCCCAATTGTTCTTAGTGCACCTTAGGGATACTTTGGTCATGGATGGTTCTGAACATTCAAGTGAGTCTGTAGGTTAAAGGAGGTTGTCATTGGTGTTTACCCAGCCATTTGAAGTTAATGACATAGATGACTTGAGGTGATGCAAAGATCATATGCGCACATCAACAAGGTTCCTCATTTTCCCTTATAGGAACTCAAGGATCAACATATGAAAAAGTTGCACTCATACTCCCAAGGATTGATCTCAAGGTCAATAAGGAATATCATTCTTTATCACTTGTTTATATTACTATTTATATCATCAAGATAATATTTCCTTATGATGGTAATTCATCTTCAAGTGCATATATCTAATCATTCTTCCCAACACAGAGGTTCAAGGCAATCAATTACCCCAATCTGTCATTGAACTTTGGATTAATGTAAAATACTCATTCCAAGATTGGAAAATTATCACAAGTTATATTTGAACCCTTCACTTACATGGACAAACACACATAATACTTTGCAAATGATTTTGAGTAAAGGACTAGCCTAGACTGCCCTATCACAGTCAAGAACAATTTAAGAAACATCAAAGGTAATCCAACTTTTTAAAAAATGTATATTTAAGAAACAAGGGAGGCACTTATGATAGTTGTCCCACAATAACTTCAATTTACACAAGACAAGAAATTGAATTTAAAACCATGTGATCAAGGTTCTTCTACTATTACACTGTTCAGATAATCAAGAATGTGATTGTTTATTTAATCATTAAAAACTCATGTGGAAGCTTTTCCTAGAGTATTTGAGAGAGTGATTATATATCTTACAACTTTTTTCTTAACATTATTTTCCTTCTAGAATCATTACATGAAATAATTCACAATAAAATGAAGCCATTTATTGTTACGTCATCAAAAATTCCATTACAATCCCACTAGGGCTCAGTAATTCTCATTCCACACACAACCATTTGATCTCAAAGAAATTAAAAAATGAAAGATACTTGAAAATTATAGCATAATCCATAAGATTAGAATTTTCAAACAATGGGAACTGAAGATATTAACTAAACTTTGTGAGAACCCATGGTGTTGAGGGTTTGGGGACTGTTTTTAAAAGAACTCATTGATATACATCCACAAGTCATGACAAGACCTCAAACCATACTCAAATCAAAGATAATTCATTCATTTTTTTTAAAATTTCCAATGGGTCTCATGCCACTAAAAATCCATTACCATGAGATAAAGCCTTTTGATCAACAAATTACAAGAAAATAACATTGTAAGTGTAACACCCCAAAATTGGCATCTTGCAACCCTAACCAATTTTGTTGCATTTGTTATTCTTTTGGGTCATCAAATTCCTATTATACTAGGCAATTCTGAGTTTTGACTGACTCTACTCGACCTAAGTGTCAAATGCAGAAAATCCTAAATCTGCATTTATCATACATTATATTTAATTCCTAAATATATATTGGCTAAACAAACCCTATGATTGAATTAATTTAATTATAAAGTCCTAGCACTTTAATTAAATTAAATTCACCCCTTTTAGCTAAAACACGTGAAAAGGAATTAAATAATATTTAATTATTAAATAAATATCCTCATTTAAATAATTGAATTTAATTATTCATATAATTGAGAAAATACATTTATGATGTCATATTACATTTATTTAATTAAATATTCTCTCAAAAATCTTCTCTCCAGTTCAAAAATAGAAACTTTGAATTAACTGTGCTGTAAAGAGATAGAAAACAGTTAAAATAAAAAAGAAAACAGTCAAAAACAAAGAGAAAACAACTCACTATTTTCTTTTAAAGAAATCTTGCTAATTTTAACTGGCTTTTCTATCTATTTAATTTCAAAAAGGAGACTTTCTATTCTAAGTAGGCTCTCAATCTATAAAAGAGCTCTCATTTCTCATTCAAACCCCTTGGGAAAATATGCATTGTTAGAATAATGAATGACTGCTTCATTTTAGTTCATAATCTCATTTACATTTAGCTCTCATTTGCAATGGAATAGCATCATTTTCTTAGAATAATCTCATATTTCTTATCATGTCTTAGTTTAAATTCATTTAGATTAATCTGGCATCTTCCATGTTCTTAGATTAATCTTGCATTACATTGCATTGCATTCATGAATAAAAATCCTTCGTTCTTGGAATGGTCTAGGTTGTGAGACTCTCATTCTGAGAGTCATTCAAAACCCCATCTAGATAGAAGGCAACAGGTCAAATCATACAAGCATTCATGATGAATAAATCATATTCACTTTTGTATGTGGCTGATGAACAAGGAATATGTTGAAGTGTATGGTTGAATAACAAGGTCACATTTAACATATACATTTCTGGCACCCGCTGTGGCGGCAAAATAATCAGTTTTGGCCTCATTTTATTTCACTTATTTTCTATTTTGCACTCTCTCCGTATGTCTCTATCAGAGATTTTGTGTGAAATTTCACCATGTCTTGCGCAAACTTTCTAGTTCTTTGCATGACTATCTGTACTTCTTCACATGGGACTGTGAGAATCATCGCACAAAATTTGATACTAGACACCTTTATTTACTATTTTTTATCTCAGTTTTCTAACCATCTTTTGTTTCCTAACATCTATGTTTCTCTAGTTTTATTTTCTGAAACTGCTTAATGGTGATTTGCAAGACATTGAAATGAAGAAGGAAATTACAAACTACTAACTTATTTACTGTAGGATGCTTGTTGAAGACATACATGTTTTCACAAACTCTCATGTCTTTTTTTTAGTAGTTAGAACACACTTCAGTTGGCGCTTAAAATGAATCATTGTCTTGCGTGATTGAAGTGTTTTCTAGCTTGTAATTCCAAGAACTATATGAAAGTATCCTCTCCCCTCGCCTTTATGGATCTTGGGTTTAAGAGAAATTCATATGATTCTTCTAGAGTGGCTACCTCCCAAGTGCTTTAATAGAGCCAGTGAGAGTGGATTTCCCAACCGGTAACAGGCTAAAGCCAAGCCCTTTCAAACTGGTATATGAAAAATGCCATTGTAATTAATGTCATAATGGATAGGCATGAATTCCTTATGGCAACCAAAATCTCCTCCAATACCCTAGTGGTGTGTTAAATTCCCAACATCGTTAATGTGAAAGTCTTGCTTTGAAAGGATTGGGAGAGCCCCCTTAATTGGGAAAATGACTTGATCACAACCACCCGAATGGATGTCCTTACTACAAACTATTGTAATAGTATCCAAAAACCCTCTATCTATTAGAGTGGAAGGTCAGAGACTGACTAAGATGCCCCATAATTTTATGGCTCTTAGTAAAGATAACAAACCTTTGGGAAGCAATTCCTTTGGGGTTCGAAGCTTGGTGTGCCTGAGAAGTGAGTGCACATGTAAGGAGGAGCCCGTGCCTCCAAGATTCTAGGTTGCCCTCTATGAGTAAGTGTAGCTAAACTTTGGCTCAAGTTGAGATTCAATAGATACTATCCTAGCTATCCTAGGATTATGATGTGTCTATTCTAGTATTACAAACATTCTATTTAATGTGTTTTGTGTGGGTGTATCATTTAAAAAATCAACACAAATGTCAAATCACACAAACTGTCAAAATTGAACATGTCCAAAACAATTTGTAACTTGAACTCTCTGTCATAAAATAACATGATCTTGTCTCAGAAAATGCAATCTAGTCTTAACTATTTGATTTTGTAGAACTTCATTTGTCAAAATTGCCAAATCTCACGCGATATTGTACCATCTTCACGTCATTATCTGAGAAACTTCGTGCAACATGTTGGAAATCGCCACGTAAAATTTTGTAATCTATTGCTATTTTATTCACTAGTCTGTCATTCTTATTCACCATAATAACATCATTCTTTGCATGGGACTGCATAGTTTCACATGTGCCTGTGAGAATCTTCACGTGAGAAAGTACTTCTTCACGCAAATCTACAACATTTTGTCAAAGCAATAAGAAATTTCCCATCTATACAGTGTAATTTTACTAAATTTGATCTTTGTTCTGGGTTTGTTTATCTACCTTCTACCTACACACAGTCTACAACTTGGTTTCTTGGGTTGAGAATTATGTGATTCTTTCTTAAACTGGTCTTGTTTCATATCTTTTGGTCTATTTCTATTGTGTCATCATACCTTGTGTCACAATAGTCATCTCTCGACTATTGTAGTCTCATTTCCAATGATTTGCACCAAGTATACTTCACCTTTTGACACTTTCTATGCATTTACTTTGAGACAGTTTCAAGTGTGGTCCTAGTTCACATCCCTTGTACAATCTTTTTCTATGACTGTTACAACTCAAAGTGGCAAAATATTCCCTTTAATTAATCAAGAAGAATCTGTGCTTTCCATACCATTTTTGACTATATCTAGTGAGGAATCATCTCGATCTTACTCTCTGGTACTTTGACCTTACGTCAAATGATCATTTCTAGTGGATTTTAGCTAGATTCAAAACCCTTTGTTCCAAGAGGATCCAAATTCTGAAAAACACTCAACCTTCTTGTACTAAGTCTTTACACATTGAACACTTGCATTCTAGCAAGATGGCAGATCATGAACAATCAGGTGAACATAGCAGAGATGATCTCTCTAAAACCTGGGGTATATTCCATTTTCAAGACCCCCTAATGATGAGGAAACAAAAATAACCCAAGTAGATATCGCAAAATCTCATGCCAATAAATATTTCTGTACGATGATGGACATTCTCCTAGTTGAGGAAAAATAGAAATACCTTCTCTAACTAGCCAATAAAGGGGCTAAGTTACCCTCCAACTACAATGTAGAGACCCTTGTCATGCAATAGGAAGAAACCATAAACTCGAAGTTACAAAAACAAGTCCAAAGTATGCAAGAACAAATTATTCAACTCATGAAGGATAAAGACAAACCCGCTGCACAGTTCACACTGGAAAGCATTTGTCCATTCTCATTTGATAAGAGTCTATGCATGCCACCTTTTCCCAAAGGAGTTGAACTTCCCAAGTATGATAAATACTTGGGTACCTCTGATCCCCAGGATCATTTGAGAGAGTTTGGTGCTCTCTCCATGGAGTTCATACATGATCAAACCTACCTTATGCATCTCTTCCCATGTAGTTTGGGAGGGTCGGCTATGGAGTGGTTCTCTAGACTACTAACTGGCATCAATTTTTTTTATGAAATTACCAATTTGTTTCTACAACACTATTCTCACAACACCCAACATCCAGTTTACATCCAAGATCTTTGCAACTTAAAACAAAATCATGGGGAATCCTTCTTAACATTTCTCCAAAGATGGAGACAACTTTATACAAGATATTCTCGCAAAATACCCAAATCTGAAAATTTGGACATCTTTCTAGACAATCTTCTTCCCAAATTTGGGTATCAAGTACAGCTACAAGGTCCTTTAACCTTTGATGACATGATTAAGCTAGCTATAAGAATTGAGACATTTATGGTCAAGAAAGGAGTATTGACCTTACATGGAAAATAAACAAGGGTCTTCCTCCTTAAGAAAAGATAAACCCAAATTTCCCAACAAGAACCATAATTTTGTGAATGATGGAGTTGTAGACAATGTGATTCCCAAGCCTTCAAATGTTGCTTTCAATATCACTACCACAATGCAGGCAGCCAAGGCCATTGAATAGGCTGTGGTAGAATCTAAATTGAGTACTTCACATTTTTCCAGATCTAAACCTTGGGCTCCTAGATCCAAACATGAGTTCACTTCTCTAGGAGAACTTCTTGATGTGGTTTACAAGACTCTCTTGGACAACCAAATACTCACTCCAATAGATAATTCATGACCTTATGATTCTCAACCAAGACCCTCTTGGTGGAATGAATCTACATATTGTGATTTTCACCAAAACAAAGGACATAAAACAACTACTTGTCTTAAATTACAACATAAAATCTAGGATCTCATTGATAATGAGGTTATTAATGTGGGAGGTCACAATGAGAACTTAGACCACCAAGATTTTAAATACCCATTTCCTCCTCATGGGAAAGGTGAGTCATCCAAAGGCAAAAATACTGATGCCAAGGTGAACTGTACATACACCAATAATGACAATGTCATTAATATGGTTGATCCTGTTGATACTGAATATTTTAATGTTGTCAATCACAAGGGAAGGGAAGATACTCCCAAGCTAAAAAATCATTTCATCTTGCGAGGGTCTACACCTCAGCCCTCCGAACAAGAATAGTCTTAGGTCAGTGCAAATGTTGTTACTCGATCTCGTGCTAAGATCATTCTCAAAGGCCCTGATCCTTCTACATTTACACCAACACAACCTGCAGACAAAGATATTGTTGGCTCTACCAACAAGAATTCAAAATTGGTTTTCTCATCTAATGCTTCCAATTATAGCATTCTATATCAATTACAATGTACTAACGCTTAGATCACCATCTTTGAGCTGCTACAAATGTCTCCTACTCATAGGGAGATCCTTGACAAAGCCCTCACTGAGGCAAATGTCCCAAAAGATCTTGATCTCGACTGGTTTCAATCCATGGTAGGTCACATGACCTCCTCCCATTACTTTTATTTCTCTGAGGAAGATGACCATTCTTTGAGTCACCCACACAACAAACCCTTGCACATCTAAGTCATGATTGGTCCAAAGTGCATTTTTTGTGTTCTCATAGATAACGACATTGACCTCAACATTTTCTCTGCTAGCTTCCTTGCTGAGTTAGGCTATGGTGAAGACTACATAGATTCCCATAAAATGATTACCATTAAGGCCTATGATGAAGAAGAATGAAAATCTAAAGGGCTAGTTGTGTTTCCAATCAGAGTTGGCCCTATTGAAAGGGATGTTATTTGTCAAGTGCTTGACATTCCTTTGGCATACAATATTCTGTTGGGAAGAACATGGATCCATGAAATGTAGGCTATCCCTTCAACATACCATTAGTTCATTAAGTTCCCATTCCAAGGATCTAAAGTGACTATACCTGCTAATACACACTATGATTGCAACACACCCAAAAAATCTACTGACATCTTTGTGCCCACCAATAGAGAGTCTACAAGGTTCTTTAAGACTAAACTAAAGGAAATGGAAAAGGGTTTGACACTGAAGGAAAATAACATGTGAGGATATCAGATTGAACCTATGCTATCTATTACATCTCATCCTTTGTCTCCATGTTCTTTTGGGAGACATTTTGAGAACACTAAACCTTCTACAGTTCCTCCTCAAACAAAATATGGTGGTACCTTTGTATAGGCCACGACACCAAATTAGAAGAAGAAGATGAAAATAGGGCTATCAAAGCTTGGATCTATAAAGGGGAAGACACCTCTGAACAAACCACTACACCTTATGACATAAGACCCAAATAGTATGGCAAGGGTCTCACTATTATGCAATGGTTTGGTTATAAAGGGAGTGGTCCCATAGGTGTGAATCATAAAAGATTGCTTGCACCACTTGAAGCTATTGGTCGATGAACAAATGACTCTATAGGTATAGGCTTCAATAAAATCACATTTCAACTGGGGATAAACAAGTTTGTACCTAAAGAAGATCAACAACCAACACCTGAAGATACATCTAAAACTAAAGACTCTGAAGACAGTTCTAAGGAGGATTACTTCCCTTGTCCCATTCCTCCAAATCTAGCAACATTCTTAGCTAAGCCAGATGACTTTATAAAATTTATCAATATAGTAGAGACTGATGGTGACTTTGATGAGACCACTTCACGTGCTCCATTAACCTATGAACAATTGAAAGAAATGCAAACTATAAATCCAGGTCATCAAGGTGATTTGTACATACCACAACACTTCCAAGAGCAGTTTGAACATGAATCCCAGCCACTTCTCACTAAACAAGAAGTAGATGATGCTCCAAACACTAATGAGGTACCTAGGTCAAAAGGTTCTCATCTCACCATAATAGAGGTTCTAGGTAGAACTCATCCGAACTGGGGACAAAGGGCTGATTTCACTCATGTTCTTGATATGATTCTCAATGATGAAAGAGACTCTCATGAGTAAGAGTTCCATGATTTTTCATATGCCACCTATGACAAGGATATAGATATAGTAAACACATATGAAAACCTTATCTAAGTAGGTGAAGGGTCTAGTGTAAGGTCAAACGAATCTGATTCCATATATGTTAACATTTCATCTACTATGGTCGTTAGGAATCAAAGGAATTTGACTACACCTTTGGATGAGATTTCTCTAGGTCTCGACTTGCTAGTCCATGCTTTTGATGATTATAACATGAACACACTTGAACCCATCACTTCTCTTTCAATCCACCATCTTGATCTTATAGACTAGAACTCTCCCTGCCCATTTAATGAAGTCCTTATGGTCTAGAATGATTACGCTCTTGCATGTTACCTCAACATCGTTGAAATTGTAACATCCTTCACTAGTAAAGAAAGTGTCAACATGACTGAAGCTTATATCAAGTATCTTAGTCACAAAATCAAAAGAAGAAAAGATAGGTGCTCTGATGGTGAAAACCAAATTGTGGCAGTGTCAAAGCCTAAAAAAGTCAAAATAAAATATGTATCCAAGGGTGAAAACCTCTTTGAGGCACCTAAGGATGAGATACTTGATATGCTTCTGATTCATTTCCAAGAATGAACATCTATGCTAATTGAGCCCACTCAACCAGTCAACTTGGGTAGAAAAGTTGAACCTCAGATCATTCATTTGGCACAATCATTATCTGAGGCAGAAAGAGAGGAACTCATTACATTCTTCCAGAGAAAAAATATAAACTTCGCATGGAAATATTTAGACATGCCAGGATTAGACCCTAGTCTAATCATGCATCATTTGTCCATTGCATCAGGTGTCAATCGTGTCAAACAAAAGCTTCAGAAAATGCATCCACATGTGGCTCTAGTTGTCAAAGCTGAATTGGAGAAACTTCTTAAGGTAGTATTTATCAGAGTAATTAACTATGTAGAATGGATCTCTAACATTGTTCCAGTGTCAAAATGTGACAAATCTATCTAATTCTACACAGACTTCAGAGACTTGAATAAGGAATTTCCTAAGGATGAATTTCCATTTCTCAATATTGATATGATTATAGATATGACAACAGGATATGAAATGTACTCACTAATGGATGGTTTCTCTGGCCACAACCAGATAGAGATCACGCCAGCGGACCAAGAGAAAACTTATTTCTTATGTGCATGGGGCACTTTCTATTGGAATGTCATGCCCTTTGGAATAAAAAATGATGGTGCTACATATCAAAGAGCTGCCACCACTATATTTCATGACATGATGCATAAAATAATGGAACATTATGTTGATGACACTCTAGCTAAGAGAATGCAATGAGAGAAACACCTTACAGATCTAGGTCCTATACTAGATCGCATGGAATAGTTCAGTCTGAGGCTTAATCCTAAGAAATGTGCATTCGGTGTAACATCAGGAAAATATCTTGGTTATATCATTTCTGCAAAAGGCATTGAAGTGGATCCTGAGAAAGTTCAAGCTATCATGGAAATGCCACCACCAAAGAATATCAGACAAATGAGAGGATTCCAAGGCCGGTTACAGTCTATCTAAAACTTCATCTCACAACTGGTGGACAAGTCACAACCATTCACCAAGACTTTAAACAAAGGTGTGACCTACCAATGGTACAAAGAATGTGATGAGGGGTTCACACAAATCAAACAATATCTTGCAAACCCGTTGATATTGATGCCTCTTATTCATGGGAAGCCGCTTATACTTTACATCTCTACTATAGATACATCATTGGGTGTCCTATTAGCTTAAGAAGATCATAACAACAAAGAAAGGGCTATCTACTACATTAGTAGAACTCTAGTCTCATATGGAACAAACTATTCTGTTATAGAGAAAGATTGTGTCACAGTGGTATTTGCTTCACAAAAATTGTGACACTACATGTTGGCTCATACTACACTCCTTATCGCTAAAATTAATCCTCTAAAATATTTTCTCAGTAAAGCTACCCTCACAGGTAGACTAGCCAAATGGGTCATGCTTCTCAATGAATTTGATATTGAGTATGTAGAAAGAAAATCCATCAAGGGGCAAGCAATTGCATATCAATTGGTAGAAGCACCTCTAGTAGATCATCAACCATTAAACATTGAATTTCTAGATGATTCCATATTACTTCTCACACATTGATCTTGGACTATGTTCTTTTATGGTTCATTTACCCAACAGGGGTCAAGTGTTGGTATATTGTTTATCACACCTCAAAGATACTCTTTCTCAAAAGCATAAAGATGTTGTTTCCTTGTACAAACAACATTTCCAAGTATGAAACCTTGATCAATGGTATGAAGATCGCACTTGAGTGGTGAGTGGACGAGCTCAATGTCCTTGGAGATTCACAATTAGTCATCAATCAAGTAAATGATATCTATTAGACAAAAGATAACAAACTGGTGCCTTATAAATGGTTCATCAATGACCTCAAAAAGTATTTTGTTCACATCACATTTCAACAAGTTCCAAGGATAGATAATAAAGTGGCAGATGCCATGCCTACTATTGCTTCCGTGCTATAGATGCCAGAAAATGATTTCTGACATGAATTCCTAGTGGAGACGTTATGCCACCCAACCTAGGATTCCCCTGAGTCCTAGATGATCTATTATGTCCTTGGACATGACTCATCCCGCTACCATCATATTTTTTTCTACCTTTGTGACCAGATTGTTCTAGACACTTACACCTAGAATGAGAAACATCACTTAATCCATAGTGCTTCACGGTTTGTCATCATAGCTAATAACTTGTATAGGCATTGTCTGGACGGTGCCCTTCTTAGGTGTTTAGAACCTAATGATTCCAAATGTGCGTTAGTAGAGGTGCATGAAGGCATTTGTGGGTCTCACTCTAATAGCCTGACACTGGCTCGTAAACTTATTAGAGCTAGTTACTATTGGCTAGATATGGAAAAAGAAGATACATAGTTTGCTAAGTCTTGCGAACAGTGTCAACTACATGGAAATCTGATTCATGCTCTAGCCAAGGAGCTTAGGGCCCGTTTGGTTGAGGGGTGGAATTGGAATTGAACGAGAATTGGCATTTCTGAATTCCCAAAATGTTCAATTCCCTCTTTGGTTCCAAAATTAAAAATTTTAATAGGGTTATGTGAATTCTAATTTTGGGTCATTCTGAGCATTCCACAATTCCTTCTCAGACCTGTTATTGGAATTGAAAATTGGAATTGGAATTGAAAGTATTATTTTGGGAAGGAAAATTCATTCCCATTTTTGTTTCAATAATGTATATTATATTGCTACAAGGATGTATATATATACATGTGTGTATATATACACAAAAGTGTATATACACACATGTATATATACACATATGTGTGTATATGTGTATATATATACACAAATATATGTATATATGTCTATATATGTGTATATATACATGTGTGTATATACACATGTATATATATACACATATATATATACATATATACATATATATATATATATGTGTGTGTGTGTGTATATACATATGTTTGTGTGTGTGTATATATATATCTATGTGTGTGTGTACATATGTGTGTATATATACACATGTGTGTGTGTATATACACACACACACACACGTGTGTGTGTGTGTGTATGTGTGCAAAAACAAAGTTCCAGTTCCAATTCCAATTCCAATTTTGTGGAACCAAATGCAGAATCTGCATCTTCTCAGTCATCTTCCAGGTGAACCAAACAGGACAGACTAATTCTAGAATTCATTTTGAGAATAGCCTAATTTCCAGAATGGATTCAATTCCAGAATAGGCAATTCCAGCATGCACAAATTCCATGAAACAAACAGGCCCTTATTATTCCCTTCATTACTTTATGTCCACTTCAACAATGGGCCTTTGATTTGGTGGGTCAGATTTATCCCTCATCCTTAAATGGACACAAGTTCATCATCACAGCTATAGACTATTTTACTAAGTGGGTGGAAGTAGTCCCTCTCACCGTTGCCAATGGAAAATTGGTAGCAATGTTCATTCTCAACTACATCATCTGTAGGTATGGTGTACCCTCAACAATAATCACTAATAATGGTGGGAAATTCAAAAACAAGGATTTGACAGAGCTATGCTCTAAGTTTAAAATCACTCAGCATTGGTTTTCCATCTATTATCCTCAAGGTAATGGATAGGCAAAAGCATCAAACAAGATAATCCTTAAAATCCTGCATCACATATTGCATAAATCTAGACGAGATTGGCATCTCTAGATCAATCTAGCTCTTTGGGCATAGAGGACAAGCATAAGAACACCAATAGGGGCTACGCCCTATGCTTTGGTTTATGGAGTAGATGTCATGTTACCAATTGAGGTGAAGATTCCTTCTCTACGAGTCTCTTTAAAAGGCCTCATTACTGATGATGATAACAAAATATCTCAACTATAAGAGCTAGAACTACTTGATGAACGTCGGCAAGTGGCATTCGATCACCTTAGAGCATACCAGAAAAGGATTTCCAAGAGCTATAACAAGAAGGTTCAACCAAGGTACTTTCAAGTGGGTGACTTCGTTCTAAGGGAGAACCCTAAGAATCAACAACATCAGATCCAGAAAGGAAAATTTGAAACAAATTGACTTGGTTTGTATGTTGTCATAACAGTATTTGGGTCTAGCACCTATCAAATTTCTACTAATAAAGGGGAAGAACTCAAAGAGCCCATCAATGCTCTTCATCTGAAATGGTTCTATAGCTGAGACATCTTTAGCGTGCTCATGTATATAGTAAAGTCCTGAAAAAAATTCAAAAAATTAGAAAAAGTCTTGAAAAAATGATCATCTTAGTGAAAACCTAATGATATGCACTATGATGTATCTCCAAAAAAATCATATATTCCAAAAATAGAAAAAAATTCAAAACAAATTCAAAAATACAAAAAAAAAGAGAAAAAGAGAAAAGGTGCCATTGATGAAAAGCTGGAAAACATGCATCATGGTAGCAAAAAAGAATTTCTGCCAAGAAGGTGAAAACATAGTAAATAGGCACCTCTTGTTCTACATTTCTATATCTATTGCAACACCACTTGGCTTTATACATTTTCTTTCCTGCTTTCCTACTTGCATTTGCTTTCCACATGATTTAAGTTACCCATCAAGACACCAACTTACATGGATTGAAACTGTTCATAGTCTCACAATGACCCTCCTGGTCTAAGGGGGCACTGTCCTAATGCCTTTTGAGGATCTACTTCATGATAGTCAGCATTATTTCTCACTGTGTCTGCCTATTGTCGCTTAAATTATATGGAGATCTCTCTCCTTGAGGATCTCCCTAACATCAGTCACCAGTGGTTCTCACTGCATTTGCCTACTTATGTCTAGCTAGTACTCAGTTCTCTCCCCTTGAGAATCTCCCTAACATCAGTCACCAATGGTTCTCACTTCATCTACCTACTGATGTCTAGCTATTACTAAGACCTCTTCACTCAATAATCTCTCTCGTGTCAGTCACTGATGGTTCTCACTACATCTTCCTACTGTCTCGATAATATTGAGATTGCTCACATCCGTTACAGTTAGATTTAAACCCAAACACTCTATTTATTGATACTTAGTCTTGATGATCCTTTTCTTTAGTTTGTACATAGCTTTCTGTCACTTTCATGACACTTTGGTTCCTTTGCGAACCATACTGACTTGATATTGATTCAACGCCATACACCTGGGGGCAACCAAATCTAGTTTCCCCTCACAACATACCTCAATTCAGTCATCATTACTTGGGGGCATGGGTCCCCAATTTGATCACATCTTTGGTTTACACCTGAGTTAGTAATCTTGTCACTTGTGCAGGACAACTCGCTACTGACACAAACTGGTGTTTTTCAACACCACCATAAACAGTGTTTTTCAACACTATCTTTGGACACATCTGTGTTTTTCAACACACATTGGATATCGTAACATAAACATCTATCGATAACAATCAAACATAATGCAATCACAAGAATAATGATGTTTTTCAACACCCCTATACACATACATATTCAAAAACTTTGAAACTGGTTGAGCTATGATTGAATGTTTCCTTGTATGTTGTCTATTCTCATGGATTTCATTGATATTTTCTTTTTCTACTACTTGTTGGTGTAGTCCTGATGATCTAGAAATGTCAAATAAATAGGGTGTATGTGATAAGAGATCCTACACTAAGGTGGACAAGCCTCACATCCCTTGATCTTGTTTATTTGTATGCCATGGTGAGGTCAGTACTATCTCCTTGACTGTCATTTCTTTGTTTGTTTACGCATGTTGCACTCATGGTTATCTTGGCTTTGAGTGCCTTGATACTAGTGTACTCTTGCAAAATTAACTAGAAACAATGTTCAGGTCATCTGGGCTTTTGTGTCCTGGTGCTTACATTCATTTCCTACATTTTATCTGATGAAAGTCATATCCTTATGGTCGCAGTGGCACCAATAAGAATTGTATCAACTCTAATGTTCCAAAATTCTCAATGATTATGATTATATGATGGGTCTCACAACCATTTCCTAGGGATTGCATCTAGCATAGGATTGCATTTTCATTCTAGACTTGCATTGTGGCAGCAATTTGATGTTCACTTCATTGTGTTCTCCTAGATTTGTACATTGGGGAGTTCTTCTTCAGTGTCCTAGTTTCATCATGACTGCACAAGTGTTTGATCCTCTCTCTTGATTCTTCACATGTTCTCTTGGTTAGCATTTGTCACACATCTGGACACCCCACATGAGATGTTAGTACCATATACATTACATTTGCATTATCATTTACACATTGCATTTACATATTTCCATTCACAAGTGCATTTACATAGCTCATCTACATACATACAAATTTGCATCTACATTCACATGTGCATCACATACATAAATCATACATATATACATGTGCATTTCATACATTTACATATATTCAAAACATGTTCATTCATTTGCATACATTTTCATACATTCTAAATCATCTAAACATCTAAGCATATACAAAACATCTCACAAACAATAAAACGTGACACATGCGATGATACCAAAAGACGAGATCATATATGTATATCTCAAATGTGTCGATACAATACAAAATGGTCCTACTCGAGCACTATGTATCTCAAAAATGGTGGTACAATACAAGGATGCCAACGCATCAAATACATCATATGATCTCATCTATCAAATCTATCATATCTAGCTCTGGCCCACTCCCTCATCACCTAGAGGAGGTAGAGGAGGCATATCTAGTAGAGGAGGTGCCTGTGCACCCTTTGATCCTCTGGCATACAAGGAAAATCTAGCAACTTGTGATGCCTCATCATGCACCACCCCTATATAGGATGCGTAGTAATAAGCTTCTTAGGCGGTCTAATGTCGAGTCTCCTCCCGAGCCCTCTCTAGCTACCCTCGGACATCCTACAACTCTCAATCTTTATCTAGTAGTCGGGCATCCCATATAGAATCCTATACCTACAAGTCAGAAACCTACCTCATTAGCTATCTTAATCTCTCTCTATCTCTCTGTAGGGCCTCCTATGCCTATGATAATGCATCATCGGGTATTGGACCCTATACTGCCTCCTGTATAGGCTAATCCTCATGCATTAGGTCATCCACTGGTACCTCCTACTAATCTATCTACTCAAACACATCATCTAACTGTGTCTTTGTCCTCCTGCTCTGTCATCTGCTGCTACTCACCCTAGGATCAATCTACATCTGTCGTATGGGGATGTCCACCTATATGATGCGTGGTCGTAGCACCTACTTTGGTACCTATTGTGGTGATGGCCACAATATCTACTATGGTGGAGGGACTGGTGCCTACTTTTGTGGCACCTATGGGTGCACTACTTGTATTGGCGCTCCCATACCAACTAGATTTGTAAACTGTGGGAAGGGATGAGTGATGAAATGCTCCCTATACTCTACAGTAATGGCGCCATCTACAACCCCACTCTAATAATCCCATCGATTCTGCATTATGCCTCATGCATTGATCATGCATTGATTAATATTTAATTTGATTGACCATCCCTTCCTAAGCTCATCCACAAAATGAGCATAGGAGCAGTACTCCCGTGATATCTCCTATGCCCGGTCGAACTACCGCCAGACACATGTAAGTGGAAACCACTCAATAACAGATATAGCCAAGCCGATGAGTGGTCGTAAAAATATCATATAGCCCAAGTGATCATTGGCATCATCCCAATCCTTTTTCAACCTCCATGGTCACCATGTCATGGCTACCAAATCATCAAGGGTCGCTCGCCACTGCTCTATCTTACCCAACGTGGGCTGAGTAATCAAACCTCTATAACTATATATATGCCTCCAATGGCAGCCTCAAGTCCTTGCACATGGGCTAGGTAACTAGAAATCTCTCCCATACCCACATGTGTATAATGAACACTCTTGCGGCCATACTCTTTGCCTCTCTATAGGCGATCTCATGCATCTCATGGTACATATGGGCCAGCATACATTGACCCCATCCATATCTGATAGGCTCAGCTAGCATCCTTTGTAGCATCCGACCCTAGCTGCACTCAAAACCATGTCCTCAGCCGTGGCTATACCTCATACTCCACTATATGTCCATGGAAGGGTATCTAAAGAATCCTATATATATCCTCTGGCATCACTATCATCCTACCCTAAGGAAGGTGGAAGGTGTTCATTTTTGAATGGAAATGATCCACCAGAGCTCCTAGTAGTCTGTGATTTACCAAAATCTCAGGTACCTCACAAAGATGTGACAGGCCCAAACTATCAATATATGCAATCTCTGCATCATCTAACTATCTCACCAACCCACTGATAGTTAGATGATGTAACCTAAATGCAATGTCTGGGAAATCGACCTGCAAGACATGCAAACAATAACGCACAATCAATAATCGACTCATGATTCAAGATAATCAATGCATAACTAAGAAAAAAAGTATTAAAGATATCCTAATGACAAAAAAAATGCTAACACAAATTCTATTGGATGTGACACAGACTCATTTTTCATTCAAAGTGTTAATTTTTCTCTATGCAAAGAAGTAGCCTTTCACGCGAAGAAGTTTTATGGGTCGCGCAAAGTTTCATCCCCACGCGAAGTTTCATCACTGTCTGCATGAGAAAAATCCCTATCAAAGGGTTTCCCATGCAATACATGGGTAACCTCCCACATGAGGACACCCACCAACCAGTGCGAGAATTTTCCTTTTGGAAGTTTCTCGTATGAGGTTTCATTATAGGTCGCACGAAGAAATTAGTTCCTCGTGCAAGAAGCTGCGACATAGTTCTAAAAAATGTGAAAATTATGAAAAATTTGATAGGAAGAAATGAAATTTGAATTCACAAAGAGGTTAATCGGCCACTTATCAAGGGTTTTTATGCTACTAGCCGACTATGCCATCTGGATCTCTCTAAACAATGAGTGCTCACGGGGACCACCATTTTCACTCAGAGCTCAAATCTCAAAAGTCAACAGATGCAAATGATTTGAAAATGACCTTTTGGACTCATATATAGGTTTTGACCTAATCTTCAAAAGTTCTTTGATTTGCGTGAAAATTTAACCACTAGCTAATTTGACAGCTCTAAATCCATTTTTGTGGTCAAAATTGAAATCAAAATCTGACACTCCTATATAGCTCAAAATTGCATTTTAAAATTTTCAGGACCAACACGATCGGATGCTTGTGTAGTCAACTTTCTGATGTCACTTTCTTGTCAGAATCATATCTAATCAACATTTTCTCAAATCTTTGACTTTCTTTCTCAAAAGTCAACTCTGGTCAACCCTAGTCAAACTTGGTCAACCAGACCTTGAAATCACTCAAAATTACTTCTGAACCTTCTAAATTCTTTTATAGTCCATTCTGAGTTCTTCTTGATCTCTAATTTGACATCTATCTATGATTTCTCGCTCTTAATCATCATTATGACATGTCATCTTTCCATTTCGCTCCTGAGGGGGTAGGATGATTACATCATTGAATCTATTCCAATCAATCTGATCTGAATTCAAAATTCCTCATTGCTAGGGGCATCTCATCATTTGGGGCATGTTCAATTTTTTGTACTTCATAGTCAAAACTGGATACTCCATAATCAATAAGGGCATCTTTGTTCCTTACATCTTGTCATCTATTAGGTATCGGGGCAATCTAACCCGGATCCCTGAGGATCAAGCTTCTTTCTAGAAATGATTCTCAAAATCTCAATCTATTAAGCATCTGAACAATCTAACTCATATTCTTGAGGATCAAGCTCCATTCTAGAGATGGTTCTTGAAAACTCATCTATTGGGAATTGGGGCAATCTAACCCTGAATCCTAAAAATCAAGCTCCATTTTGGAGATGATTCTAAAACTTGATCTAACCAGTGTCTGGGAAATCTAACCTAGATATTGGGGGACTAAGCTTCGTTATGGAGATAGTCCTAAAATCTCTATTGACTATCTTTTTATGGACAGGTATCGGGGCAATCTAACCCTAACTCCTAAAGGTTGAGCCTCATTCTAGGGACAGTCTTTTGAAATATATCAATCTATTAGGTATCTAAGCAATCTAACATAGATCCCTAAGGACCAAGCTTCATTCTAGAGATGATTCTCAAAATCTTAATCTATTAGGTATATGAGCAATCTAACTTAGATCCCTAAGGATCAAGCTTCATTTCGGAGATGGTTCTCAAAATCTTAATCTATTAGGTATCAGGGCAATCTAACTTGGATCCCTAAGGATCAAGCTTCATTCTGGAGATGATTCTCAAAATATTAATCTATTAGGTATCTGAGAAATCTAACTTAGATCCCTGAGGATCAAGCTTCTTTCCGGAGATGATTCTTGAAATCTTAATCGATTAGGTATTGAGGCAATCTAACCTGAATCCCTAAGGATCAAGCTTCATTCTGGAGATGACCCTTGAAAACACTACTTGACCGGCGTCTTGGCAATCTAACCTAGAATTTGAAGAGTTAAGCTCTATCCTAGAGATGGCTCTGAAATCTTCATCAATCGATCTTTGCATCATCAATTTTTGAAATCTATTCTTTTGTGCTTCAGACATCAGACTATTCTTTGAATCAATGTGTTTCTCGCACATAAATTCAAAGAGGGGCAAAATGTAACACCCCAAAATTGGCATCTTGCAACCCTAACCAATTTTGTTGCTTTTTTCATTATTTTGGGTCTTTAAAGTCCTAGTGTACTAGGCAATTCTGATTTTTGACTGACTCTACTTGACCTAAGTGTCAAATGTAGAAAATCCTAAATCTGCATTAATCATACATTATATTGAATTCCTAAATATCTATTGGCTAAACAAACCCTATGATTGAATTAATTTAATTATAAATTCCTAGCACTTTAATTAAATTAAATTCACCCCTTTTAGCTAAAACCTGTGAAAAGGAATTAAATAATATTTAATTATTAAATAAATATCCTCATTTCAATAGTTGAATTTAATTATTCAGATAATTGAGAAAAACACATTTATGATGTCATATTCTATTTATTTAATTAAATATTCTCTCAAAAATCTTCTCTCCAGTTCAAAAATAGAAACTTTGAATTAACTATGCTTTAAAGAGAAAGAAAACAGTTAAAATCAAAAAGGAAAAAGTCAAAAATAAAGAGAAAACAATTCATTGTTTTCTTTTAAAGAAATCTTGCTAATTTGAACTAGCTTTTCCATCTATTTTATTTCAAAAAGGAAAATTTATATTCTGAGCAGGCTCTCAATCTATAAAAGAGCTCCCATTTCTCATTCAAACCCCCTGGGAAAATATGCATTGTTAGAATAACAAATTGCTGCTTCATTTTAGTTCATAATGTCATTTACATTTAGCTCTCATTTGCAACAGAATAGCTTCATTTTATTAGAATAATCTCATATTTCTTATCATGTCTTAGTTTAAATTCATTTAGATTAATCTTGCATCTTTCATGTTCTTAGATTAATCTTGCATTACATTGCCTTGCATTCATGAAGAAAATCCTTCCTTCTTGGATTGGTCTAGGTTGTGAGACTCTCATTCTGAGAGCCATTCAAAACCCCATCTGGATAGAAGGAAATAGGTCAAATCATACATGCATGTAGGATGAATAAATCATATTCACTTATGTATGTGGCTGATGAACAAGGACTATGTTGAAGTGTATGGTTGAATAACAAGGCCACATTTAACATATACAATAAGTATTGTTTTTATTGAGAGTTCTTTCATACAATCTTCCTCTATATTCTGCACCCTCGACCCATGGGATTTATAGATCTTACAGCCCATTCTAACTGCCTTCAATAAATTTTTGAATTGGTTGGTAGTTAAAACCTCCTAATGACAACTTTTAATGCAAAGTTGCAAAAGGTGTCAAGCAACTTTTTGCAAATTTTTCATTTTACATTCAATTGAGCCCAAATTGACCTAAAATCTTTCCAACATTGTAGAAATTGCATAAAAACAATAATTTCATCATCCTTTACATCTTTTACCCAGCTTAGGACCTTTGACCCAGTTTGACCAACTAAGGGCCTTGCAAATCAAATGGTTATATGATGGCACAATAAGCCTTACAATTGTGATCCTATGTATGAGAAAACATTAGTTAACATTAGAAAACATGACTTCAACTATTTTGAGCATTAACATGAAATATGACTTCAAATATTCATAATTACCACAAGGTTGCATGGAAACAATGTATTTTTCACTTTGCATGTAATGAGAAAAAATAACAATATAATATAATGAAGAGAATATTTTTTGCACTTTGCATGGCATGGAGATGATACAAATGTAATGATAAAATTTGTAATATGTATGTATAATCAAATCGTACGTGATAGGATATACAAAATTTGGGCTCTCAATATTTGCAAATCTGCACCATGGGCAGTTATATATATATATATATAT